>VUYV01000024.1:6232011-6247384 GCA_008711295.1 Anarhynchus alexandrinus
GGGGGGGGGGGGGGGGGGGGGGGTGCGGCCGTTAACGGCCCCGGGCGCGGACGCCCTCAGCTGAGGCGCGTTTCCGTCCGGGCGCACCGTGCTGCCGCGGTTCATCACGGCCGCGCCGCGGGGCTCGCGTGTCCCTCCCCCGCGGGTGAGGGCGGTGGGAAGCCGGGGGTGCGGAGCCCGGCGGCGGGGGAGGCGGGCGGCCTCGGGGGCTGGCTGCCCGCGGGAGGCGCCCTCAGGGAAGGGCGCGGGGGGCGGGTGCAGGGCGGGCTGGGGCGCGGCGCGGCCCTCCGGGCGGCAGCAGCGCGGCCTCACGGTCCGAGCCCTCGTCGGAGCTCCCGTCCTATGTCCCCCCGGCCGGGAGGCGCCGGGGAGAGCTCTTGCGGTGTACTCCTGGCTGGGGGCTGGGAGGGGGCAGCGAATAAACCCGCTTTTTTAACTACAGCGTGTGTTAAGATGAACACTCGGTGTGTGTATGCGTGTGTACTCGTTGTTAGTGACCGCACAGCTTGGCTAATTTAAAGTGGGTTAGCACAACTCTGACATAACGATGGTACTGGGCTTGCAAAGAACAACCACCAAAGAAAATGCTTTCTCCTATCCAGGTATAACTTCGGCGCATTTGGTTTGCCTTTATGTTTTATAAGATGGGGCCTTGCGCAGGCAGAATGCATTAATAAATGTACAGGTGTTCTTTAAGTGATACCTTGTTCTTAAGGGGGGGTTGAGGAGGGCTGAGCTGTAAGAGCGCTGAATGCTCACCTACGGTAGAGACTTTGTGGCTGGTTCTGGAGTTTTCAAACAGTTCCAGCATCCTGAAACTCGAATCCTTCCTGTGAGGATAACAACGTGAGAGTGAGACTGAACAGCAAGGGTTAGTGTTTAAGCTGTTTGCTGGCTGACAGCAACTAGTGATAGTTTTGAAGGAAGAATAAAAACGGACTAGTATTCTCTGTGTTTTAGGTGCAGCTTCATTGCGAGAAATTGAGAAGGCTAATGGAATAACTGTTTTGCTTCTAGTCTGACTTCCTTTGAGGAAGGGTAGAGAATTACAAATTGATGTCTTCTGGGAGAAAGTTAGAGAGTTGGGAAGTTCATTCACTTGTAAATAAACACGTGCCTCTAGAGCTGAGAGTGGGGGAAACAAATTCCAAAGCACTCAAATTGTTTAAAACCAAAGGCCAAATAAAGAAGCATTTGTTTCTGTAGGGTGGAAGAGAGAGCCAAAATGATCATGCTGAGTGACTGTCTTCACTGTGTAAATTTAGGAATCGCTTAAGTTTTCTTCAGCTGCTCCTTAGAGCGATGATTTAAGATTGGGAAGAAAATACAGCAAGGAATAAAAGGATGATGGCATGCCATGTGGTTACTTGGGATGAAATAACAAAATTGCAAGAGTTTACAACCTCATCTGATCAGCCTCTGCCACTGATAGCATATATGGAAACTGGTGATTTTCTGTTGTGTAAAACTATATACATTTTTTTAAAAGGCAAGTGTCTCAGAAAAGAGCTGAAAAATATTTAGATGCTTCTCTTTAAGGTTGTTTTTCCTCCTGTGTATAGGAGTAGGTTAAAGATGCTGAAGATAGACTTTTGTCTGCATTACAAGTGAACATTAATATTTTGTATTGAACTGGGCCATAATGCAGTATAAATGGGATGGTCAACAGCTTGTAGGTCATGGGTCCAGTTGTTCATGAAGAGAATCTAAACAGCTGAAAAACAGTAATCCAGCAGTGCAGGTAAGTGAAATGCACTTTACCAGGAAAGGGTTGGGCAGGTGTAATGGAGAAAGTGCAAAGTTTTTTGATTTTTGTGGGTCTTTTTGAGTTGCTTTTGTACCAGTGATTCGTAACAGTGCTAGAGGTACTAACAGTTGTCATTATATGTATTACTGACAGGATGATTGTCCTCTCTAGGACAGCTGGATTCATAATTCATAGCTGTGAAACATCATCAGTTGCATCTTTAGAACTGTAGTCAACATTCTTGAAAGTTTGTGCAGCCCTAAAGGAAAACTATCGTAAAGGGTAATAGAGTGGTGTTCCAGCTGCTAAAGGGTAGAGTTAAGATATTAGTGTAGGTGTAGTATACATTACCAACCTTAATTGCTAATAAGGAGTGATACAAAAGTTAGTATGCCGTACAAAGGATGATCTTGTGGTACTACAGGAGACTATATATTTGAGACATTAAACTGAAAATCAAATACAGCCACCTGATAGTCATCAGCAACAAAAGGTTTTAAACAGTGAAAGTATTGCACCGAGGAGTGCTATTTTCACTTCTTTGTGATGACTCAAATGACTTGGGCTTGGGAGAGGAAGCTCATACTTGTAATAGGGATTGAAATTAAAGTGCAGTTCCTTAGTTTTAGGGTTTTGTTGACTTTTTTTTTTCTTTCTAAATGGCCACACCAAATATTAAACAGCCTAATTCTTGCGTAGAAACACACCGTTTTTTTCCCTGTTTCTAACTGTTTAAGAACAATCTTCCTTCTTCCAGATCTTGATTTTTTTTTTTAATTATTATTTTTTTGCTTTTTTTAAACTCAACATAACTTTTGGAAAACACTTTGAGGCTTATTCTGAAGAAAAAAAGAAAAAGGATAAAACCTATTTTTTTAGGATGGGTGTCTTTAATCAATATATTTTTATCAGTAAGAGAAATATTAATTAGAAATGGAGTTTACCTGACACTATTTTCTTTTGCTTTGGGAGAGGTATCTTGCCTCCCCCTCCACCCCCTAAGCAATTAACAGTGCATGTTGCTTTCAGTGACCAAAGATTTATTACAGCTTACCAAGATCCAAATTTTATTTGGATTGTAGTTGAATAAATAATGAATATCTGAGGTTTTTGGTAAATGTGGAGGTTGCACGAGAGCAAGTGTAATTGACTGCCATTAAAACCTGAGCGGGGGGAGGGACACCTTAGGTGGTTTTTTGTTGGTTTTTTTTTTGTTGCTGACTTCGACTTCAACCTTGTGTCTGGATGAGAAATCTAGCCAAGGAGAATGGCCAACACGGTAATGAAGAAGAGGCTGAAGGTCCGATGGCTTTATATTTAGAAAATATGTGCGAGTAACTCATGCTCACAGATAGCTGAGTATGTAGAGCCTGACATAATGTCATCTTTGGGGTTCTGTGTTTTGTGTGGGTAAGGTGGTTTTTTTGGGGGGGTGGTGGTTTGTTTTCAGAAATTATACTGTGGTGAAATTGTAGCCTACTTGGCAGTGAGATAGGATGGTCCATAAGAGGTAGATAGGACTGTTTAAACATGCTAGGATATTTGTAGGAACAGGTGTATGTACTTGTGTTATTTAGTAAAAGGGGTAAGTGGGGGAGGAGGTGATATGTGCCATTTTGGTGTGTTGATTTGGGGTTATTTTACTTTTTTTAAACCATCAGTGTGCAATGCCTTTCACTCAACACTAGTTTTGAGCTTCTTATTAGTAGATTTCTGGAATATAGGGGCTATTTCAGAGCAATCTATAAAAAGCTAAGGTTGTGTTGTGGTTTAACCCCAGCCAGCAACTAAGGACCACCCAGCTGCTCGCTCACTCCTCCACAGTTGGATGGGGGAGAAAATCGGAGCAGTAAAAATGAGAAAACTCATGGGTGAGATAAAGACAGTCTTATAGCGAAAGCAAAAGCCACACATGCAAGCGAAGCAAAACAAGGGATTCATTGGCTCCTTCCCATCGGCAGGCAGGTGTTCAGCCATCTCCAGGACAGCAGGGCTTCGTCATGCGTAACAGTGACTTGGGAAGACAAAACACCATCACTCTGAATGTCTTCCTCCTTCCTCCTTCTTCCCCCAGCTTTTATTGCTGAGCATGACGTCATATGGTAAGGAATATCTCTTTGGTCAGTTGGGGTCAGCTGTCCCGGCTGTGTCCCCTCCCAACTCCCTGTGCACCCCCAGCCTACTCACTGGTGGGATGGGGTGAGAAGGAGAAAGGGCCTTGATGCTGTATAAGCACTGCTCAGCAATAACTAAAGCACTCCTGTGTTATCAACACTGTTTCCAGCACAAATCCAAAACATAACCCCATACTAGCTACTATGAAAAAAATTAACTGAAACCAGCATAGATTGTTATTTCCAGTAGGCAGTATATGGTTTCTTGTGTTTTCAGTTGTCTTTAGTTCAAAAAGTTGAAAACTATTCCCTAGAAATTTGCATTTCGATTGAGTTGTGTAATGGCTTAAATTAAAACTCTCTTTATGACTAGAAAGAAAAGAATAATTCTGTCTCGTTGAAACTTCCAGTACTTTTTAATGATGGGATATTTTGTATAATGTAGATTTCTGTTATATGTGTATGTGGGGAGCTTTCAGAAATTGCTTGATATTATGTTACAATTAAATATTCAAGTCACAGCAAAGTGTGATATATTTAGTCCCTGAAGAAGGCTATATAGACGTTCTGTTGTATTTATGTTTTATATGAACTTATGGAAATTTCTTTTAAATAAAACTTAAATGATGCACAGTCTTGTTGAACTTTTGGCTGTGCTCAGTGATATTACCCCTGCCAGTTCCATGGTTTGTTTTGTAAATACTAGTATATTTAGCTTCGTTTTAGTTTCATATGAGAAGAGGGAGCAAGCTGTCTCTTTAAAATTTCCAGATTTTTTTCCTCTTCAGTAATCTGAACTGTATGATTTTTTTACTGTTTTCAGTTATTCTTATGGCAGTGCTTAAGGCCATTACAGTACTATTTTTTCTGTTTTTCCATGTTACTCTCAGCATCTATCATAACGTTTAACTTCAGCCCACATGTGGTATAGTTTAATGTTCACTTCAAGCCATATATGCCAAATATGCTATTTGCATCTGGATAAGAGTTCTATAGGTTGAAGTAAGGTTTAAACTTCCTGAAATTTAGAAAATTTACACCTGTGTTGGCAGGGCACTGGTTTTGGTGACCAGTGATGTTATAAGCACACAGCCTTTTTTGTTTGTTTGTTTGTTTCCCCCCAAAATCTGTCTCAGAAGGGGGGGAGGGGAAGTCTCTTACAGCTATAGTTTACAGTTGGCCCAACTTTGAGTAGCCAGAATTATTATTATTATTCAGCAAAGTTGAGCTTCTTTAGTAAGGGTGATTGAGATATCTTTAGACGTTCTGAGTGAGGTCTGTTTGACTGTGCCAGGTAAAAATACATTTCTCATACTGCACCATTATCTTGTTCTTAAGTATTGTGAAAGATGCTTAAAAAAAGGGATAGCATGCATAAATCGAAACAATGGTGAAGATGCTCTGTTTTCCCAGGACCGTAGTAGGAGTACACATCTTACAAGGTTTCACTACGAGGCAGACAGGGTTCTTGTGAACAACTGGAACAAAATCCTGATGTTCTCATTGCATTGGTTATGTAGCTTCTTATCTGTGTCATGTCAAGTTTATTAGATGTCTAAGAGCTTGTGGCTGCAATTAAGGTGGCCTACTGAGAGATCTCTAAAACCTTTGTTGAGACAGGATGGCACGATCTATTAGTCACATTCTTACTGAACTACACATTCATGCAGAATTTGCTGACAGATTTAACACCAGTCTTACTGATTTGAAACTGCAGTGTGACACACAGATTGTGCTTGGTGAAGCTGAATCAGTTTTGTCTACGTTAAGAAGAGAAAACAAATGTCTGCTTTTCCTAGTGAATAACTTACTGTTTTATATCTGATTGTTATGAACTGTGTTGGCCTGGATGCGCACAGGTCAATCTGGAGTGCTGAATCACTCTCCTATTGTGACTCACTCCTTAATTTAGGTGAATACATAAATGTGGGGTATGTAATCACTATATTCTTTTCCTTTCCTTCCTTTCTACCCTACTGACATGCTATATACTTAAATAAGTTGCTCTTGTTCAAAAATTACCTCAAAGATAGGAGAATGGTATATTACTGAGTTTCAGATAACAAAATGGTTTTCCATATGTTGTAAAAAAATTAAATTAGTGTTAGGTGAAAAGACAAATGGAGCCACGTTTTATGGACTACTGTATAAGAGCACAAAACTGAAGGTTTTTTACACTATGCAGTTCTTGAACTGTAATAAAGAATAAGACAGGAGTAAAATCTAGGCAATTAGCATCTGGTTTTAATGTCTAACAGGACGTAGAACACTAATAGATGCTGTTTCAATGAGAATAATGTCAGAAGTCTTGAGACAAATCTTGACATCGTGAAGTAAGTATAACACTCTAGATTTAAAACAGCAGCATCTGAGCTGGTTGTGCAGCTCCCCATGGCATTTCAGTTAACAACCGTACTGAGATGCAGACAGCTGATATCCAGTAGTTCAAGCACAGAATTCATGTGACCTTGAATACAAGTAAATCTTTCTGTTGTTTGATTCCCAAATAGTACATGTGGGTTCTCCTTTTTCCTTCTAAATATGTAATAATAGCTTTAGCAGCTAAGAGTAAAACGATCTATGTTGTATGAAATGTCGATTAGATCAGTTGTAAAACTGGGAAGTTTACATTCTGTCAAGAATGGTACAATTTTTTGCCCTTTAAGCTGTCATTTTATGAGGCTAGTAGAACTAAAGGATTGTGTAAGCAGCTAGTCAAGTTAAAAATAATCTGTTTGCGATACCAGCATTTCACCATGGTGTTCCTACTCAGTTTTAGTTCCAGAGTTTTGTAGTTGCAAAAAAACCCAAAACTGAGTAACCCACCATCCTTGACATCTGCTGACCCAGATGATAATAGCTCAGGGGGGCAATGGGGTGAACAGCCTTTGTTCAAAAAAGTGCTTTCTTTGCCAAGGAAGATAATAAAAAGTAAGGTATATGAGGCTGAGAGACAGTGCCTTACAGACCAAAAGACTCTTCAGAATCAAGGTTTCTAACCTGTTGAGAGATCTTCATAGGAAACAACTACATTATACAGAATTCCTTAATATAGTAAGGAGAGGCAGAAAAAAGACCAAGGCCAAACAACTCGAGCTCTTCAAATGTGAGTAACAAATATGGTGTGTGTGTTTTTTATGCCAAAGGTGATTAAGCACTGGAAAAAATCCTAATGTGAATTATTTAGTTTTTCCACTTCTTGAAGGGCCTCCAGAGTATTTTGAAATATATTAAAAGTATTCAGACACAAGTTGTCAGTTTCAGTGTGGGTAGTTGTGTAAAATTACTTTTTCCAGTCATTCAAACAAAATAGCCTAGTGCTTTTTCTGGCCTTAAGGTGCAAGTGAATTCCACCCTGAAATCTGGAGCTGAAAAATTACTTGGTATCTTCCTCAAGAAAGAATTTCTGAGAATAATAGTGCTGTTCAGAAACAAGAACTATAAATTTACAGAGAGATGCAGTAAAGTCTGAAGTATGAAAACTGAAGATGATGTAGATGATCTGCAGAATGGCATCCTCTTTGGACAAAAACAAGATCTTGTAAAATGTTAGCTTCTATGTATGTCTACAAATGCATTTTTCAAGAGACAGTCAGAATCAGCCTGAATTTTCGGCAGCAGATCTTTCAGTCCGTACTTTCCTGTCTCGTCCTTTAGCTACTCTTGTAAGAACCAGTTACCATAGCTTCACCTGCAGGATGAGGACAGCTTGCAGACTGTGAACACAAAACAAAATACTACAAAATTGGAGGCTTCCCATTCCTATATGCATGAAACTGTACTTTGACTACGACTTCTATGTATTTCACACTTTTTTTTTTTCTTTTCCCCCCCTTTGGAAAGATCAGTTTTGTTATTCCCATGACAGTACTTTGCTTTGGTTTGCATACACTCTGTCTGTGGTGAAATGGAAGTATGTCACTCTTGGAAAAGCTGACCTTGCTGGTAGCAGGAAAATGCGTTTTCCTTTTTTTCTTCCTGACTTGAACAAGAGCATCCATTCTTAAATATAACATACACCCTTATGATGATCTGAGCAATGGTTCTGGGGTCTTTGAGCTTTCAGCTGTGTCCATTATGTTTTGCATTATGGGTTTTGGCTGCTGGGGTTGATGACTGGAGGTTTTGGTTTTGTCTGGGAGCAATGCGTGTGTGGCTCTTCTTGTACTGTGAAATTCAGGTCAAGATTAATAAATTTAATTATCCTCAGGGGTCCTGTGTGTTGATTTCCTTTGACTATAACAGGGGCTTGTACTCAGTGCAGTATCATCTGTACTAAGTACATCTTGGACACCCAGTGGCTGATCAGCAGAATCGGTGTCTTGTGTACACTCAGTCTCTGGAGGGATGTCTAATCTGTAAACTGAGTATGACGTCTTGCATTTATCTACTACTAGACATCATAACTGGGTGGTGGATTGACCCTGGCTGAACACCGGGTGCCCACCAAAGCCGCTGTGTCACTCCTTGGCTGGACAGGGGAGAGAAAATATAACAAAAAGCTTGTGGGTCGAGATAAGGACAGGAGATCACTCACCAATTAAGCTCACAGGCAAAACAGACTCAACTTGGGGAAAATTCATTTAATTTGTTACCAATCAAATCAGAGTAGGGTAAAGAGAAATAAAAACTAAATCTGAAAGACCTTCCTCCCACCCCTTCCTTCTTCCTGGGCTCAACTTCACTCCCCATTTTCTCTACCTCCTCCACCTGGGTGGTGCAGGGGGACGGGGAATGGGCGTTGCAGTCAGTTCATCACACATTGTTTCTGTGGCTCCTTCCTCCTTAGGGGAAGGACTACTCACATTCTTCCCCTGCTCCAGCGCAGCGTCCCTCCCATGGGAGACATTCCTCCATGAACTGCTCCAGCATGAGCCCTTTCCACGAGGTGCAGTCCTTCAGGAACAGACTGCTCCAGTGTGGGTCCCCCATGGTATCACAAGTCCTGCCAGCAAACCTGCTCCAGAGTGGGCTCCTCTCTCCACAGGTCCTGTCAAGAGTCTGCTCCATCACGGGCTCTCCATGGGGTCACAACCTCCTTCAGGCATCCACCTGCTCTAGTGTGGTGTCCTCCACAGGCTGCAGGTGGATATCTGTTCCACTGTTGACCTCCGTGGGCTGCAGTGGGACAGCATGCCTCACCATGGTCTTCACCATGGGGTGCAGGGGAATCTCTGGTGCCTGGAGCACCTCCTCTCCCTCCTTCACTGACCTTGGTGTCTGCAGAGTTGTTTCAGATATTCTAACTCCTCTCTTCTGAGTGCTGCTGGTGTTACGGAGTTCTTTTTTTCCCTTCTTAAATATGTTATCATAGAGGTGCTACCACTGTCACTGATGGGTTTGTCCTTGGCCAGTGGCGGGTCCTGTCTTGGGGCCAATTGTCATTGGCTCTGTCGGACATAGGGGAAGCTTCTAGCAGCTGCTCACAGAAGCCACCTCTGTAGCTCCCCCTGCTACCAAAACCTTGCCATGCAAACCCAATACAAACTGCAAACTGAATTTTGACCCTAGTGTCCGAAGTACAAACTAGGTGCCTTTGTCTTTTTGAGACTTACGGAGCCATGACCCAAGAATCAGTGTGTGTCAGGACAAACAAATACAGAGTGAAGACCTTTGTTCATCAAGTTGGCCAGTTGAGCTACTCCTTCAGAAAGAATCCAGAAGACCTAAAACATGAAACTCCATCCTGTATAGTTAAAGGACAAGTAAGCTTTGTGGGGAATGGTTAAAGGGAATGGATAGTAGCTCCTAGCCAAAAGTTATCATCAGTCTTCCATCTGCTAGCTGGTAAGAACGGCAGTCTGGCTAACATTTTCTGTTTGTAGCAGTTTCTTAAAATTAAAATTCTTTTATACCCTATTGCTTTGGGTCCTAATGAAATCCAGGTATCTTTTTCAAGAGCCACTCAGAAGAGAGTGGTCCTCTTGAGCATCTCCAGTCAAGAGTTGACTGTCCAGCCATAATTAGAGAAGAGGAGACTATCCAGGTAATAGTGTTGTTATACCTAACTAGGCAAGGCCCTAAGATAATCTGCTTTAGTTGGTCATACTGTGAGCATTAGGATTAGACTAGATGATGTCCAGAGGTCCCTTCCAACCCTAACAGTTCTGTGATTTTTATGACCATTCTGTAAAGTAACTGTCCTGTCATGGCCATCGTAGGAGATGTGAAACTTGCATAATAAAAGAGACTTTAAGGATTTAAATCCTTTTGAGTATCAGAGAGTAATTCTGCGCTAACAGAGATGAACTGAACATTTTAATGAAGCCTTGTCCATATGTTCTGCATGTGGATTACCATTTTGTCTGCTCTTGCCATCCTCCTCTGTTCTGCTGTGCCATCTTTTCTTCTGCTTTAGCAGAAATAGCTTGTTAACACATCTTACACATGGGATGGTTTCAGAAGAAATTCCTGACTCTTTTCTTTTTGGAAAACTCATCAGTTTGTAAGAGGGAGAGAGACCAAGTAGGGCAACTTGCAAGCTTCACAGAATTCTAATGTGTTCAGTGCTCTTGATGCCACTTGTTTTATTCTTGCTGCCCAAGTTGCTTTTGAGTAGGCAGAAGGCAACTGACTGAGAAACATGGTGGGGGTGCTTACAGTATGTATGGCAAGTAGCCAAAAGTACGTGGCAAACATTCTCCACAGAAATGTTTTTGAGGAAACTGTTGCCTCCTACACTTGGCTGGACAGGAACACTTCTGATGTTGTTCAGAACTTTATTTGTTTAGTTATTCAGCATGCTTTTATTACAATCTGTAGCCTTAACTGAGTTTTAAGTCATGCTGTCAGCCCCAGGAGAACCTTTATAAATCTGCAGTGCTATTCCAGTGTTGGCACATGTGTTTGTGGGTAGTCTGCTTTTGTACATAAGAAACTTGACGATTTAATATATAGATGCCAAACTGCATTTATTTGAAGGAAGCTTTTTACTCTTATCACAAAATTGTGATAGAAAGATCCTGGATGTTCACAATTTGTATCACTAGTCAGCATGTGTCCTGCACTCTGTTTCTTGGAGTTATGCTTTGCTTTGTTTATGTTATGTTGAACTGTAGAAACCTGGTACTTTTTCAGCTTTTTAATGGATTTGTACTTTAATATTTCCACCCATGAGTTGTCAAGAATTAGCCGTAGAACTAGTTTGGTACCTATTGCAACTTACTCTCATTTCTGAAAATACTGGCTCCTTTTCGTCACTGAGGAATTCCTGGAAAGATATGTCTTCTGGTGTTGCTTCAGCTTGTTGCATAGTAGGAACGTTCAATGCTTTCAATTACAGGCTGGGTATTTTGATAGTGTTGCATATTTTCAGCTGGAAGATTAATTTGTTTCTCTTTTGAAATCTAAATAGAAAACTTGCTCAGAAGACAAGGCTAGAGTATGTAAGCTTTTCACGTTTGTAAGTCTACTTTTGAAGTTTTCTACTGAAAACTTGCAGGCAGTTGGACTAGATGATCGTTGTAGGTCCCTTCCAACTGAAATATTCTATTCTAACTTCAGAAATGCATCAACTGCTCTCTTCATCTTGTCTTTACCACTCTCTACATTGCAGACACAAGACCACAGTGTTTATGGAAGCTATAGAAGTACACAGAAACCATGTACTTCACTGTATAATGGTGTAGGCTCTTAATAATGCTGTGAAGAAAGCTTATGTGTTTTAAATGTAACTATATTTTGAATGAAAGTACAGTGGCTCTACAGATTAAAATCTTCCAGTGTTGGCTTTTAAACCATGTTAATTGCCACTAATATAACCCAAATTATACTTCTTTTAAGTGGAAAACTTCATGTCAGTGGGATTTCTGTGAGGAAGCTGAGCAAAGTCTCATCTTAATGCTCTAAATGAATTGTGAGTATGCGTTTTTATGTACTGCCCTTAAATGTGACTGTGCCTTAGGTATTGCTGAAGTAGTAAGCAAAGGTTACTGCACTAAGATGTTTTGTGGGTTTTACTGCTTTAAAAAAAACAACAGCCATGCACTGGGTATAACTAGTAATTTATTCTTTCTTTATGAATGTCTGTCTTGTATACCATTAGTGTAGCTAATGAAAGTCAACTTATCTGGTATTGTTTGACATGAATTATATTTATGACATGAATCTTCTATGATTCTATGACATGTGATGACTCCTTTTTTCTAGCTTTAACTTGAAAGATCTGTTTTTGACCTCTTGTTGGTCTAACAGTGGTCTAAATCTATCATACATATAATGAACCCAAAATCTGTTTTGTGTAATAGATCCACCATTATGTTAGGAAAAGTTTTCCACTATAATGTTAGGAAAACTTTTCTTTCCCTGGTGACCTTTGTACTAGCTAAGATAATTATTGTCTATTCCTTTTAACAAATAAAAGGACCCAAGTGTGATCACATACATCTGATCTCTGGCTTAGTTTGTGTACATGTCAGTAACCAAACATAAGGAACCCTGGAGTGATCTATGAAGAATATAGTACTAAAAGCAATTCTCAGTACACTTGGTTCTAGTCCTTTATGTTTGCAGTCAGTCCTGTAGTGTTTATAGGAGTTAGAGCTTAATGTAAGGGACTTCTCTAACTACATTGTTTTATTTTCTCCTGTTAGTTTGTTAGAAGAATGTTGCAATACTTCTAGATGCTCATCAGGGCATTGAGATTGGCAATTCTCATTCATCATTAGCCTCTAATGTTTTTGTGGCATGATCTAATGCAATCCAATCCTTGAGCTACATAACACTTCTCACTACTTGCTTAAAATTCTTCTGGCGTTTGTTTGCTTATGCTAAACAGCCCAAGCTCTCCTTATTCTTCTATGCCTTGTTGGTTATTGTAAAAACATCTTCTCTGTGTCTGCTCAGGTTTGAGTTCAGCTGATTTGTACACAGCAGACTTAAGGCTGTACAAGGTTTTTGGAGAGATCTCCCTAGATTAATATATAAATATAGTTAATTTTCCTGTCTTAGATTAAAAAATACTTGATAAGGTCTTGGATCGCATTGTCACTGTACATGACCTCCATCACAGTAATGGTTCAGTCCCTCTCATGATGGACGCAGTCATGTCCAGTTTAGTAACCCCACCAGCCTCTTGGGGTGGGGGAAAAAGTCTGTGGTGTTTAATTTTTCTCTTTATAACCTTGTTAACAGAGGCAGTTACAGTGTAGCCTGGTCTTCCCCTACAACAAAGAGCGAAGACTGTCTTTAAACCTTAAGGATTTGGGCCAAGTATTTCTGTTATTATTATTACTGTGCAGTACCCCCCTTTGGGCCCCGTGCCTAGCTCTAGCATTGTGAAGTTTCCTTTGTATAATCTTGAACTGTGTTCAATCTGTTCTACAAAACTGGTGTGGCATGCACAACTCTTGCCCCCACCACCACATGTGTGCACATGATGTCTGGCAAATCCAGGTAGATTCAGAACACAGTCATTTTTAGTTGATGATCATAAGTCTAACATTTCTCTTGTCTTCCTTTACCTTCAGCATCTTGTTTTCAACACTATACATCTCACAGCATAAAGAATCTATCTATCTGTTGTAGTATTAAAGTCCTGTCAGATTCCTGGAGGTGAAAGAACACACAAAAGATGGCAAACGCTTCTTCACAGTTCTGTTTGCACTTCTGTTTGGGTTCTGGAGACATCAGCAATGGAAAAATCTTTCCACATGCTATTCAGAACTGAAATGGTGACTAAGTCTGCTATGATAACACAGAACTCCAAAATATGGTGGTCCCTGGGCCATGCTCATCTAACCTAGAGGCTTAGGGCTTCCTTCAGTTGTCAGTGTGTGACCAGGTGTTCAGAGCCATGTTTTCCTTCAGTAACATATAGCTATGGGGAATTTTTTCTTCACATCACAGAATACATTCCCTATAGAACTCAGAAAGCATCTTTAGTCTTCAGTGTGTTGGGAGTAATGAACTATCAATTATACCTCAGGGAAATAGAGCCATAATAAGCTACTGTGGTAGTTTTTAAAGACTTACCATGGATTGGGTGAACTCAAGTCTTCCTTTCATTAAATCTTGCCTGGTCTATGCCATATAAAACTTTTTGGATTACTATCTGTTGTTCCAGATTTTGTAGGGAGGTAAGGACAGTTGAAAGCAATGCAGAGCTAATGCTAACATTCTATGTTGCTTTCAGCTGCATCCACATCACTGCCATTCTTGGCCCCTGAACCTCTTAGCTTATCTGCTTTCCTCTCTCACTTCCAGTTTCTCATCTGTTAGTTCCAGAGACTGCTTTGTTCTAAAAGGAGAGATATATTTGCAGTAGTCTGTGCAAGAAGGCTTCCCTTTTTTTCCTTGTAATTGGCTTCTTATTGCTGTTCACATTTCTTTCCTGTCCGATTGCAGGCTCAGTTCCAGAGGTAATTCCCCTCAAACTATTCTTTCTCTTCCAGACTGGAACACCAGGCTTTGTATTATGTGAATACAATTTTCAAGAATGTCCTCAAAAACATACCCAGTAGAATATATTAAATTCCTTCCCTTGTACCTTGTGCATTAATGCTGTGTGTAAATGTGACAATTTTTGTTGGTTCTGACTCCAAATAGCATATCCCTCATCTTTCTGTGGTCTCCCTCATCTTTTCATGAGGGCTTTTTAAAAACACATCTCAAAACTGTATCTGCTTGTTTTGAGACATTGCTCTGCTACAAAAAGTTGAAAAGTGTTCCTAGACTGGTCTATTGAAAGACCACAGGAATCTGTACAGATCTTCCATCAGTTATGTTGACTGGAAAACAATGGCAACAAATAACCATAGATATTTGGCTATGCTACGGGTATGGTGAGACCAAGTCTTATTCCATTTTGGAACTCAGATAGGTTAGATATGTCTCTGGTAGTAGATATTTTTCTTTATTGCTAATCTCCTGTTAAAAGGTAGTTATTTTTAAGTGTTTGAGCAGTTCTTACCAGATGGACTTATCTCTGCTGCATACTGCCAAAGACATCAGGTTAAGAAGAGTTTTGAATAGGGGAGAAAAGCTGCTCTGTAGCATCAGGCAAGACTAACCTCCCGTGGTTAAGCCAATGCTCATGGATATCACAGGATATCTTTTTTTAAGTAATTGCAGCAATAAAACCCTGAGGAAAGAGCATCCTCTGTCATCTGAAAAGTGTTTTGGTAGCTCAGCTCTGAGACTCTTAACTGCAAAGCAGAGTGCTTCTTTGGAGCATGTAAAGCTGCTGAGTATGGCAGGATAGATATTCCTCAGAGCCTACTTTCCTTGTGCGTTGATATGCAGGACAAATTTCATAGAATCATAGAATGGTTTAGGTTGGAAAGGACCTTGAAGATCATTGAGTTCCAACCCCCCTGCCATAGGCAGGGACACCTCCCACTAGACCAGGTTGCCCAAGGCCACGTCCAGCCTGGCCTTGAACGCCTCCAGGGATGGGGCCTCAACAACCTCTCGGGGCAACCTGTTCCAGTGCCTTACCACCCTCAAAGTGAAAAAATTCTTCCTAATGTTCAATCTAAACCTGCCCTCTTCCAGTTTGAAGCCATTCCCCCTT
>VUYV01000024.1:6248553-6259454 GCA_008711295.1 Anarhynchus alexandrinus
TGAGGCAAAAAAGTCATTGAGTACCTCAAAAAAGTCATTGAGTACCTCAGCCCTGTCTCTGTCCCGGGTAACCAGTTCTTGTGTTTCCTTCCGGAGAGGGCCCACATTTTCCCTAGTCTTTCTTTTCTCACTGACATATTTAAAGAAAGATTTCTTGTTTGTCTTAATATCCCTTGCCAGATCTAGTTCTATCTGGGCTTTAGCATGTCTAACCCGATCCCTGGCTGCTCGAACAATTTTGAAATTTGTTCAAAAAGTTTGGGGCCGCGGGCAGGGTTTCTTTGGTTTGGTGGTTTGGGTTATTTTTTTAGGCTAGAATAGCCAAATAGTTCAGGCTAAATCAGTTTCAGTCAGTTTTTTTCAGCTGCTCACTAGTGATACCGCCTTCTTCATTCTCTCAAGGAAGGTGTACTGCTGGGATACATTGCTTCCTGCTGTCTTCAGAAGACTTGAAATACCTCTAGTTCCAAACAAGGAACTTAGTGATACCTAGGTGTCACCACTGCTTGTTTCCATTCTGTTATGATTATTGGGACTTGCTAGTCGTCTTAAGAGATGACTTTACAGTGCAGAGATGCACTGATACAGATGTGAAAGCTTTGCAGGCGATAAAGAACTCCCCCCATTCTGCACCCAGCTGCTTCTTCCTGTGTCTGCTGGAAAAAACAGCCTGTAGAATTGGATGCTGTTTTGGTGTTGGCAGCTGAACAAGATCTTTGCTGAAGTAAATCTAGCGCTGCTACTGATCTAGATACTTCTTTCTAAGCCAGAGAGATTTTTGTGAAAGAATACTTTCCTCAGTACTCCCACCCTCCTAAGGCAGGCGTTATTTCAGCTTGCGTTCTCAAGTGTAAGGATTAGAGATGGGGAGAGCCCCATGTGAATGAGAAGGAATGAATGTATCAAAGCTGGTCTCGTATTGCTTTCTGAAGCAAAGCTAGTATGTGTATGAGTATAGTCCCTATGTTTTAAAAAGTAAAGAAAAAGAGTGAAGTTTTGTGGGGTTTTTTTTGGGGGGGTATCTGAATAGATGACTAGAGAAATCAGATTTCAAGATGGTGAGCATAAAATCTACTGTAGCTGTGAGGAGGTTGGCTCTCATCAGCAAACTTGGATAAAATGTGTTTGCATATATAGATTCATCAGTATCTTGATGATCATTTGCTTTGGAAGAATACCTTTCTCAATACAAGTGCTTGAATATTAGTTTTGTGTACTAGTTTTGGCTGTGCTACAGTTAATTTTCTTTATAACAGCTCCTGTGGTGCTATGTCTTTTGGATTTGTGTTGAAAACAGTAACACAGGGATGTCTTCATTATTGCTGAGCAGTGCTTGCACAGCACCAAGGCTTTCTCTGTTTCTCGCACCACCCCACCAGCAAGTCGGCTGGGGGTGCACTATGAACTGGGAGTGGGCACTGCTGGGACAGCTGACCCCAACTGACCAAAGGGATGTTCTGTACCATGTGATGTAGTGCTCAGTAAATAAAGCTGGGGAAAGGAGGAGGAAGTGGAGGACCTTCGGAGTGATGGCATTTGTCTTCCCAAGTCACGGTTACATGTGATGGAGCCCTGCTGTCCTGGAGATGGCCTGCTGATGGGAAGTGGTGAATGAATCCCTTATTTTGCTTTGCTTGCATGTGCAGCTTTTGCTTTACCTCTTAAACTGCCTTTATCTCAACCCACAAGTTTTCTCGCTTTTGCCCTACTGATTCTTTTCCCATCCCACCTGGGAGGGAGCGAACGAGCAGCTGTGTGGGGCTTAGCTGCCAACTGGGGTTAAACCATGACATTTAGTAACAGCTGTACCAGAGTTCATTAAAATGCTGCAGTGTTAGTAGCAGTACTCAGGGAAAGGTTCCAGGATAAACCTCTTGGATAACTTGCTTTAGAGTCAGAGATCTGCAAAGGGCTGTTAACTTTGTCGTATTACACTGCTTATTTCTGTCTACTTTCTCTAGTTGTCCTCTGAGAGTAATTCTGGATTTTGTCTTTCTAGCTGTAGAATATCCTGGCAAGGGAATCTTATGAAAATGCAGTCGCTTGTTGATGTTTTTCTTTCTGGGAATGGTAGTCTTAACCCATAACTTGCAAAATGGATTGTGCTTACTTGATGGGGACATCGCTGGCAGTTTGTCAGGTTTTTTTTTCATGTCACTGAATGATGGATAAGCATAGAAAAACTGAAACTTGGGCTTCATATGCAAAGCTTTCTGCACAAGTATTTCTTCAGGCTTACATCTTGTCATAGACCTTTAAGGTCACCAGTTATTCAAGAGATTGGGCACAAGCAAAGAGTATAGTGATCATGTATAAACTGCTAAGAGCTGAAAAAAAGTCTAATAAGACATTCTCCCCCATAGTTAGTCATTTACATGACAATTGAAGCATATCGCCAAGGTACATGTGGAGATAAAGTTTGTCTGTCAAGGACTGGTGGTTCAAGGATTTCCCAGCTTGATGAAGGTGATTTTTTTTTTTTCAGTTATGAAGGAAAGGAATTTATTGAATAAAGTTTTGTGATGATAGTATGTTCTTCTGTTAAGCTGCAGTATGAGCTGCTGTTCTTGTAACAGCATAAGTCCTTTTCTCTTGGCCGAATTACTTCGTTAAGAATCTTGCTTATATAGTTGGTTGCTTGTATAGTGTCCATACGCTGTATTTTAAATTTAAAATTGGAGTTTAGATAATGTGTTTTTCTCCAAATCTCTCTTTTTCCCTCCTCCCCCCATCCTGCAGTATCTGCTTGACTGTGTAGGATTTATGAAACTGGGGATGTTGTTTTGCAATAGATAAAAAATGTATTGGTATTACTTGATATTTTTATATAATATGTAATTTCAAGTGATTGAAATATGCTTGCATCCATATAAAGATGATAGTTTTGTTGATGAGTAGATTTGCATATATTTCTTTTCTTTAATCAAATGATGCTTGCATTTGAGTAACTTGTAGCAGATTGCCAGTGTCGTCAGAAAGGGGCCCATAAGAGGAAGAGGCGTATAAGAATACTGCTAATTCTGTAGAAATAATTGGGTTACCATGTGTTTCTGCTGCTGTCTACTTCTAGTTTTTCTATGTGATTAAATAGTTGTAGCTTACTGATTTTAATGAGTGATTCAGTTGCAATGCCTCTGTGCCAGAAGAGACTTGCATTTTGAGCAGCATTATAACTTGTGTAGGAAGATACTTGTTTTAAAAGAAATCTTAAAAATGAATGTGTATTTAGTCTGTAAGTGTACTGTATTAGTTTATTGCCAAAATGTAGTCAAATAGAAGACTTTAAATGTAGCCTTGCTAGTGAAATCTCGGTTTTAAAGCTGCTTGTCTAACTCAAGTTTAGGAGTTTAATATATTAATTTTCAGCTTTACCTGGGAGAGGTAGGAACTACTGAAGACAGACTTGCATGGGATATGAGGGAAACTATCTTGTATCAATTAGTTGGTTTTTTTAAAGTCCTTTAAAAGTACCTTTAAAACACTGCATTTCTTTGTTTGAAAAAAGTTTTCTTACCCCACAGTGTTCATAGGGAAAGTACTGAAACGACTCTATGCTGAAACTTCATCATCTTCTCTTGCGCATACTTCGAGTAAAGAAGAGGAGGCGGTTCTCGGAAATCTGGGCTCAAAAGCTAAAGAAAAGAATTTGGATAATATTCAGACATCATCATCAGATGCTAGCACATCAACTGATGCACCTTGCAAATCATTTCAAGGTGAGACTGCATAGTTCTTTTTCTGATAATATGCTTTTAAATGTAGTTACTTTACTTGAGAACAGTATAGTATCAACTTTTTTCATCTGTTGATACCAACAGACAAATTTGAATATAAGCGCTAATGGTCCTTAATACCTAGAACACTTGAGGTCAGCATGCAAGTCCTGTGAAGGCCAAGAAATAGTCTTGGCGTATATGCGTGAATGCAGCATTTAGCAGTAGCTAAACTGTCTTTGGTGTAATGTCTGTTGAACAGTGAGAAAATTACTTACACTGGTACAATTCAGCTATTAGAGATACACCCAAAGATTGGTGTGAATACATGATCCAGCACTTCCTTCTGCCCTCATCTTGCAACTGAAACCCCATGGGGAACGTAAACTCAACAGAAGGCAAATATCAATTCAGGCACCATGTTAGTACCCTGCTAAAGAGCATTATTTTGTATGTGTTTATGCAATGAAAGTGGTACATGAATATTTTGACAGGTAAGTAAAAGTCCTTCAAATGGGTTGTAAAATGTGGATGCTATGCCAAAAGATGGAGTTGCAAAATGAGGTAGCTGTGATATTACTTGTGGGTGAAAGGCTCTGTACCTAATTATAGAAGAAGTGTGAATTTCTTTGTGTTGTAGCTCATCTAAAACCAAATTTTGCCATAACTGAAAGAGGTTGAAATAAAACTGACTTGAAATTAGAAGGCATGTTTCCCGAGAGTATAAAAAGCTTTGCCTAGGGAAGGTGCTTAGCTAGACCTGTTACTCACAAACAAGGAAGAACCAATTGTGGATGTGGTTCAGGGCAGGAGACTGAATTCCTGAAAGAAGTGAGAAAGTGAGTAGTAGGATTAGAACCCTGTACTACAGAAGAATAGATGTTTGTCTTGTTCAGGGAACTGCTTGGTAGGATCGAATGGAAGACTGGTCTGAATTGCAAAGGAGCTCTGGAGAGCTGGTTGATCTTCAAGAATAACCTTCTCAAAGCACAAGAGTGGTTCATTTTGACATGTGGAAAACTGAGAAAGTGTGGCAGGATGCTTGACTGGGCTCAGGTGTGTCTGGGAGCAGCAAGGGGAAGGTGAGGGAAGGCTAGCTGGGACAAGGCAGGCACAGGAGCTGTGTCACCACTGTGGAAGCAGTCCCTCATTACCTGAAAAATAAGAGCAGACCATGTCTGGTAACAGTAACCAGGTTCAGCCAACAGTCCAGTGACTCCAGGCAAGTCAATAGAGACAAGGCAGATCTGAGGTCAAGCCAGTACGTAGTCTGTGAGTCAGGGGGTGCATCAATTGGGGTATGTGCCCAGGCACAGGCATGGCTGCAGTCTAGCTCAGGCTGGGAGCTGCTTAAAAGCCTCAGCTTAAAAGCAGCCTCTGAGTGATGTGAGGGGAGCCCCTGCTGAGGTGGCATCTTACAGGTCTTTCATAAGCAGCTCTTTCTTCACAACAATCTGGATCAACAGCTGTGTGATATCGGAGAGCTACCCGTAAGTTCAGGCAGCTAAGTTCCTAAGGGGAAGTTCTGGGCCCTTTCAACACAAAAAAGAAATACAGAGAAGGTGAAAGCAGGTATTAGCTACTCAAGAGAAATACAGAGATGTTGCCTGAGTATGCTAGTATGGAGTTAGAAAGGCCAAAGCTCAGCTGGAGTTAAAACTCATGAGGGATGTGGGAAGAAACAAGAAGGGTGGGGGCAACAACTGGAAAGCTAAAGAAAGTGTGGGCCCATTGCTCTATGGGCAAGGGACTAGTGACAGAAGACAAGGAAAAAGCTGAGATACTTAGTGCCTTTTTTGTGCTTGTTTTCACTGATAAGATTTGTTCTCAGCCCCTGAGCCTAATGATAAATTCTATGGGAGTGAAGCATTACCCACAGTAGATGACAGCTGGGGTGTAGTTAAGCCAGTTGCATAACTGCATGTCAGTGGGACAAAATGGTGTGCATCCAGGGATACTGGCTGAGGTCGCTGTGAGGCTGGTTTCTATCATCTTTGAGAAGTCATTGCGATTGGGATGTTCCTCAGTGACTGGAAAAGGCAAACATCGTACCCATTTTCAAGAAGGGCACAAAGGAGGGTCTGGAAAACTGCGAGTGTGTTACAGAGTAAATCCTTCTGGAAGCTTTTTCCAACCATGTGAAGGACAAAAAGGGAATTGAGAACAGTAAGTTTTGATTTGCCAATGGCAGGTTGTGCAACCTGATTGCCTTCTATAATGACATGACTGGCTTGTAGATAGGGACAGCACAATACATATTCTTCAATTTTTTTTAGCCGGGCCTTCAACATAGTCTCATGTAGTATTCTTATAGCTGAGAAGGTGAGATATCAACTGGGTAAGTGAATGGTCAGTCAGATAGACTGCCAGGGCCAAAGGATGATGATGAGCAGTACAAAGTTTGATAGGTGGCCATGTGCTAGTGCTGTACCTTGGTGTGGATTAATACTGGAGTCTGTGGCATGGAATAACCAACAATAGAAGCTGAGGGTAACCTGGCTGGAAGCAGCTCCACAGAAAAGGACCGCAAAGGTGGCTGACGATATAGTGTGCTCTATTAGCAATGTAGCCAACAGTTTGAAGGAAGCAATTGTTCCTTTTGTGAGACCACACTGGAACAGCATTTGTGAGTCCATAATGGAAGTCCTTAGTACCAATGAAGTCCTTAGTAAAAGAAAGGTAGTGACAAAGTAGAGTGAGTCCAATGGAGGGCACTGTAATGGCCAGAGAGCCAGATGATGTTATGTATGAGAAGAGTGAGAGAACTGAGTTTGTTCAGTCATAAGAAAAGAAGGTTAATAGGAAATCTCATTACTTCAACCACCAAATTGGAAGAAGGAGTATAGAAAAGACTGAGCTGTGCACTTTTTGGAGGTGCTCAGCAAGAGGAGAAGGGACAACAAAGAAGTTGGGGCAAGAGTAATTCCAGCTTGGGGGGGGGAGGGCGGAATTCCACCTTGGGGGTGATCAAACATTGGGAATGGGCTGCCCAGAAAGAGTTTTGGTATTTCCATCCTTGAAGGAGCTGAAAACTGAACAGCATACTGGAGAACTTGATCTAATTGGGGCAAATTTTAATGAGGTTTAGGCTAATGACCTCCAAAAATCCTTTCCAACATATGTTACTCTAGAAATCTGTGCTACTAGTGTTTTTTTGGTTGTGGAGTTTTTTTTCCATTTAAATAAAAAAAGGCCCCCACCCAATCTTTAACAAGGATGGCTAGTAACAAGTTGGCTATAGGGGTTTCTTACGTGTGTCTGTGGCAGAATTTGCTTTTGAAGGATTGTGTGGCTGTTGTCCAGTATTGCATCCCATTACTATGACAGAAGATTGTCTGGAAACGTCAACTTGTTGCGGTTCCGTTGGTTCGATACCCTTTTTGCCATTTTGTTTTTCTAGAGCAGTACTTCTAGTACTTATTTTGTGTAGTCAGTAATGAGAGGCACGTTTTCAAAAGGCTGATAAAGCATTAAACCTATTCTATAAAATTATTTCTGATAGCATTCAGTACTAATTGTCCTTTTGAAATAAGCAACAGTCTATTTATTGGCTCTATGGTGAAGACGTGCTAAATAAGCATGACTATGGAGTAATTTCTTAAGATAAAATGCCTTCGTTTGTAGTGAATCTATACCATTCTTTATAAATTAGGGCCTGCCCAAACTCCCACTAAAGTGGGAGGTGAGGGGGAGAATTTGGTTGACCTTGTATAACTCCTGATTTTTTATACCTGGTTCCTAATAGAATGTTCTTCAAGGTAATGAAACAAAAGCTTTTGATCCAGAATCCTAATACAAGTGAAACATAGCTCATGGGAAGGGGAGCATGGAGCAAAAAGAACAGTTCCATATTTAGGATTTTCACAGCAAAGCAAGAAGGCTGTTGTTAAAATTAACAGCAAACTAACTCTGCTTGTTTTCTGTTGGAGGCAAGCAAATGCTATGGTAGTACAGAAAGGATTCTGCCTTGATTGATGTTCTACAAATGTGTACTTAAAAAAAAAAAATATATATAAAAAAGCCTTGAAGAGGGTTGCAGTGATAAACTCATGGGGAAAAAGAGAAATCGGCTACCTGTCTGTGAAACTAATAGATAGCTTAACCATTCTTCTCTGGTTGTGATTTCATTTAAACTTAAGTAGCTCTTGCATGAATAATCATTTACATGTTGTGATTTTATGGCATTGAACACTGAAAGTACATGTTTAATGATAGGCTATAAGATTTGGAGCTATAAAGTGTGTGGCCTTGGAAAAGGATGAACATAAAGGCGTTGATTGAATTTTTTGATCTCATACCGTTTTAAGTAACGTGTTTCTTAGACCAAAGGTTACAGGCATAACTATGAAACAGCTGATCATTTAAGTAGCAGTAGTCTAAGATTGACAGTGGAAAATGAGAGGGATTTCTTTTTTTTGTGTAGATACAAACTCCATCATAGTTTGAAAGTGATTATCTCAGTCCTACAAAATCTACTGAAAAATATAATTTAGTGTCAATAAGAAATTGAGTACTTCTTTAAAAAGAAGCTGACTTAAAATCTAAGTATTTTCTAGGGATAAATAACAGCTTATACTGTAAAACTCATCACAGTGTTCTACTTGCCTTTAACAGTTATTTTCAAATTGTGAAAATACTATTACTGATATGCACAAGTTAACACCTCCTAGATTCTTAAATTTATTGGAATGCAGTTTGCAGCATTGACATCTTGAAGCATAATAGGGACTTCTGCCCATAAAATTTAAAGGCTATACTTTTATATCCTGTAAATATTTACATTTATATGCCTCTTTTGGGATCAAGTTGAAGCTGAGATGGTTAAATATATAGAAGATCAGGACCCATGTTAATGACTGGTTATCATTTAATTTTGGAAGATTAATAATTTAGTATCAGAAAGGGTTGTCCCTTAAAACTTCCCACATAGCTGCGGAACTAAGGCTTACAGTAAGACCCAGAATAACTGGAGATTGAAGGAAAATTCTGAGGGATGCTGTCCTTTGACTACAGAGTAATCTTCTGAATGGTATTTGCATTTTTTTTAGGAAGGTGGTAATTCTGTTAGGGATGGAGAAAACACATGGAGGTGCCACGCTTCTGAACCCCAAAGAAGGAGGATAGTTGCTTATATCTTATGTCTTGAAAAGAGAAATTATTTTTTTTAATTGACTTTAAAAAATCCCAACAAATCCAACCACCTGCCTGTGGCCAAAATTTTTGTTCAAGGGCATTCTAAGATGAACCTTTCCTTTGGATTCTAGTTGTCCTAAATCAGATTATTTTTTTTTTTTCCCCCTATTCTACCAAAATACTCAGTGAGAAAATGAGTGTAACCAAAATGGGGTTTCCCCCCTCCACAGGACAACTAGATAATACTTTCTAAACACTTCTTCCCTTGGGGAACCTGATTCTTCCATTATAAGAGCTATAGTTCTTAATTTCAGAAGATGTAAGAAAAGAGTTTTTTCTTGCTTCAACATAAAATTAAAGAGGCTCTAGATAACCAGCTTTATTACCTTAAACCATTTAAAAGTTACGCATAAATATAATAAACCAGAGCCTTCTTGGCAGGCAAAGTATTAAAGAAAGCAAATGGATAACTGAAAGCTCCTACAAATAAGAGGACTTAATTTCTTTTTCCCTAAGCTTACAAATATGCTTCCAAGTGCAGTATTATAAATTGCTGTACCGCAAAAAAAAAAAAACCACAACCAAACCAAGTGTCTGGCAGAAGACTGAAAAAGCCTTTCTAAGTATGAATTACTCACTTGGATATGGCTTTTGACTAAATTTTGTTCTGAGGATTGGTTTTGTTTGTTTCTGACCCTTCTTAGGGCAGGATCTGCTTGCAACAAGCACTTATTTCATGGAGAATGCTTCTCTTGAGGTCTGCAGTTCTGTGAATTCTTTACTTTTGTCAATACTTTAAAACCTCACTAATTATTTTTAATACCTTTATAGCATATATTCCAAGTAGACATGCATGCTTCTGACTAGAGACTTGCTAATTGTAGAACTGGCTTTTTAAATGGTCTCATTAGTATCAGGCCTTTTTCTTGGTCAGAATTATAACCACTTTTTAATGAACTTGGGATTTACTGACTGATACTGAGCATCCTCCTTATAAAAAATAAAGCTTAAGAGTTGCTGAAGAAGGATAATTGTATACAAGTGAAATATATAGTATGCAATTTTTCTGTATAAAGCATGCTGGTCCACTTTAGTTTTTGGTGTTTTCCCTAATTCTGAAAAAGAAAATTTAAATGTAGAGACCTTAGGCAGAGTCTCAGATCTTGTGGGGAAAACGTACTTGATCTTTTTTGTCTCCTTCATTTATTTAAGGAAGAGGTAATGAAGAAAAATACTAAGTTATTATTACTCCTAAGTTTTAGTATTTTTTTTTTAAAAAGGGAATCCATATTATGCTATGTAAATAGACAAAATGCATTTTACTTCATATTCATTAAATAAAAATGTGTCTGTCCTGTGAAATATTTTTTGTTATCCTGTATAAGGAATTCCCATCAAAATTCAGTACAGCGGTGTGATTATATTTTTGTGTGTGCATGTTCTTATTACTTTTTTCATTGACGCTATTAATGTTGACAGTATATTGCATTTAACAAATCATCACCGGGGCACCAGGACTGTGTCCTTACTCATCCTAATCCCATCTTACTGCAGCCATTCTATTATAGAAAACTTAAGTTTGTGACAGAAGTACCTAGAAGACAAAACTTGTCTAAAAAATATGCATGGACAGCCCTGGCTTTTAGTTGATCAAATTGACAAAGTGCATATCCTTGAGAAATTAAACTCTAGCAGTACGCAATGTAGTAAACAGCTTTAGAGACTTGTTAAACATTTCTGCTTCGTTTTAGTTAATTGCTATGAAAAGGTGTCTGTTGTGAATAAGATGAAAAGCAATGGAGATTATAATTATTATACAACAAAGTGTTGTCATACACTGTAATGTTCTCTCAAGGGTTTAAAAATTGTCTCATTACATGCTATATTACAGTGGCATTAAACTGTGAAAATGAGACAGATATATCCAGAAGTGAGTAGAGTATTTGACTGAAGACGCCAGCCTCTGGTGGTATGGTAGAAATGGGCCCAACCAGATTTACAAGCTGGTAGCTGTATGCTTTGGGGTAATGTAGAGATCTGGGGTTTGGGGGAAGA
>VUYV01000024.1:6259491-6347980 GCA_008711295.1 Anarhynchus alexandrinus
TAAACAAAAAAACCTGTCTCTGTTCACACTGAGTGGGCTGCATGTGTAATATCTGTAACTTCTGTTATGACAGAAAAAGCTTTGTAGTTCAGTCTCCAGTTCCCCTAGCAATGATTTTTTTTTTTAATATTATTATTTTTTGCTACTGGTTGGCAGATTCTTTCCTTTTCCATTTTTCTTATATACATTCTCTTCATCTCAAACAGCTTAGCTGTCATAGAGAAATCTGCTGGCTTCTGAAACGACTGAAAGCAATTTAACAAGTAGCTCATCTAATAGTTTGTAGCAGTTGCCTAATTGGAGTAGAAAATGCCAGCTTTAGCTGTAAGTGTAAACAAGCTCTAAACCTAAATGCAGCCAGCTGTAGGAAAACTTTTTTTTTTTTTTTAAGGAAAGAGCAAAATGGCTGTGTAAAAGCTTGGTAAAATGGATTTGTTTCAGCTAGAGAAGGGTTGATAGGCAATCCTGAGGTGAATCTAGCTGTAGTGTAGTAATTGTGTGTTTATGTTCTCACTGTCCACCTTGTTTCCCTGTTTGAAATTATTTTTAATGTATTGATGAATTCCTTGTGTTTTGTACACAAACAGGAATGGCCTCTTACTGATGACTTTCAATTGTGGAATAAAAAAATGTGTGTGTGAGGGGGGGAAGATTTAGAACTTTAAACTTTGTGTACTTTTATTCTGATGAGCACATCTGTTTATTTCCTGGTCTAGTTTCAGGTGAGTCCCAATAATGACATAATCACTTAATCAGTGAGGGTAATTAACTAATTGCAACTTAGACATGGCCTTTTAGGTTCAGTGTTGTTACACTTATTTTTTAAAAAATATATTGATTGACAGAGATTTATTTGGCTTTTGAAAAGTGTGTTGAACAAATAACATCTGCAGCACTAGGAGAAATAATTGAACTTAACATTTTTAAATAGCTTTATTCTTCTGTTTATACAGCTAGAAGTCTTAGATGTTTAATCAAAATACTGCCTATAATCATATACCAGGACACATATGAGACACTGAAGCTTTTAAGTTAAATAACTTAACACTTAGCTGTATAGTTTTTCATCATTACCATCATTCATCACATTAAACTTTCAGAAAACAAAAAAATAGCTCGTACCACTTTTTAAATTAGCTGTCTTGTAATTTTAAAACTGCTGTCTGCCTGTAGACAGCTTCTGCTCTGGAAAGTGTTCAGTTTCTTGGTTTCCTTGATCAAGATTTTTTTCCCTATTTCAATCTCACTTTGTATTGTGCTTTGTTTTCATTAGTTTTTCCAAGGGAATTTGGATGTTTTAACTGTTCATAGGTAAAAATTCTTCCTCAGATGATGAGTGAGAACTAGAGGAAGAAGTATTTTTATGTCTTTAATCTGTTTTTTTTTCTCTGTGACAAAGAATGTCTGATACTTAAAATGTAATGAAACTGTGGCTAAGTTATAATGGTAAGTCCTGTCTCCAATAAAATGGGCTATAATACAGCTTGTCCAGGTGTCTAAAAAAAAAATAAAAATCTGAGAATTAGTATACGTGTGTAGGTGGTGAAGGAAATAAATTTGAGTTCTCTTGTTCCTTGTTTCTTACTAATTTCCCATCCCAACTTTGGGCCTTGGAAAATGGGTATATCTTCATTGACCTCAATTTTCTTCTGAAGTTTCTGGGTTCCATCAAGCTGAAGGAAAAGACTATAATGGGGAAGTACTTCTGAAGATTTTCTCAAGTTGTTTTTCTTTTACTGCTCCTGTCCTTTGAGCATCAAACCTCTTCCCTGTGCCCTCTTCCCTGAAAACTTTGCTGATGGAATGAGGTCGGTGAATTCCAAGTTTGACCATGTAACTTTCGTAGATAACTTTTGCAATTATTCCACTGGAAATATGAACAGAAAACAGAATGGTTTAAAAATGTGTTTTAAACCAGACTTAGATGGTGATGTCATCTTTATTAGCCACAAAAAGCGCTTGTAAGGAATGAAAAGCAAGAGAAAACAGTGCCTTGTTTGTTTGTGGTTTTTTCCTTCATAGAGATAGACAATGACCTATGGCACAGTTTAAAATAGGAAAAAACACTTTGTATTTGTTTTTAGGTCATCTTATACCTGTTTCAGCTCTTAAGAAAGAAATTGGATTCCTGCTGTTAGTACAAATATAGTACAATGAGAATATGGTAAGGCCTCGTATTCAGTGGAAGAGAAAGTTAATTTTATACTGAAGAAGCTGCAATCTACATCGAAATAAACACATAGCCATAAAAATTATAAGTGCAAATGTCTTTGTGGAAATAAACTACTAGCCTTTGGAATGAGAGAAATCATAAGACAGTGTGGCAAAATGCTGTTGTACGAGAGAGACTTCACTAAGCTTGCAGACTACATAATGAGACAGCTTTGAGAAATAATTCTGGGCAAATAATTCCCACCAAAAAAACCCCCACCATATTCTAAAGCCCTCAGGAAGGGGGCTTTGCCTTTCATTGCGAATAAACCCTAACAGCAGTTTTAGGAGTTGAAGATCTTGGCACTGCTCGGTAACAACACTATAGTTACATGCTTCTCAATTGAATGATGAATCTGAGTAAGGAACTGTTAAAGATAACCTGTAACAGGTGTTTGAACATTCATACAGTAGATTTTAATCAAATTTGAAAGTTAATTTAAATCACAACCAGAATTTAAAAATCGAATAAATAAAATCCAAAGTAGATGGCTTTTCCAAAGTGCAGAGGGCTTAACAAAAAGGTAACTAAGTTGGCAATATTCGTAGAAGTATTTGAGACATTTAATACAATGTGAATGCATGGATCATCATTCATTTGGATGGTGTCATTATTCCTCTTTCCATTCTCCCTCCCTTCTAACCATACTTATGCTTGAACAGGAAGGCTGAAATGTAGCTTGTCAACTACTAAGTAGACCCTTCTTTCAAAAAATACTATGCTGTGCTTAGCTGATAGGGGTTTGGAATTCATCCCACCAAACTCATGGGTACCACTGGATGATTGTGTCTGGTTTCACTGACCATCTAGTCGTTATCTTAGTGTGTTGGAAAGGGCAAATTGTAAGGCTGGCAAGCAGCTACCCTTTTCCTTTTCCATTCTCTTCAATTTGCGTGCTGTCCACATGGGAGAGAGCTGAGAGGGGAGCTGCTGTTGGAGTTGGTTCCAGACCCTTCATCTGTGCTAAGCCATAGGCAAGTGTTAGCTCCCTAAGGGTCTGCCTAGTGAAACCTTGTACTTGTTTGAGCTCCTAAGAAGCCTGGTAGTCATGAGAACCCCTTATCCTATTGCAACAGGCCCTAGTAAAAAGTCTGTCCTCATCTTTCTTATAAGCTCCCTTTAAGTACTAACAGGCTGCTATAAGGTCCCCCAGGAGCCTTCTCCAGGCTAAACCACCCCAACTCTCTCAGCCTGTCCTCATAGGAGAGGTGTTCCATCCCTCTGATCATTTTTGTGGCCCTCCTCTGGACACGCTCCAACAGGTCCATATCTTTCCTATCTTGGGGGCTCCAGAGCTGGACACAGTACTCCAGGTGGGGTCTCACCAGAGCAGAGTAGAGGGGCAGAATCGCCTCCCTTGACCTGCTGGCCACACTTCTTTTGATGCAGCCCAGGATACAGCTGATTTTCTGGTCTGCAAGTGCACTTTGTTGGCTCATGTTGAGCTTTTCTTCCACCAGTACCGAATCCTTCTTGGCAGGGCTGCTCTCAATCCCTTCACCCCCCAGCCTATATTGATACCAGGGGTTGCCCAGACCCAGGTGCAAGACCCTGCACTTGGCCTTGTTGAACCTCAGGAGGTTCACATGGGCCCACCTCTCAAGCCTGTCCAAATCCCTCTGGATGGCATCCCATCCCTCAGGCATGTCAAGAACACCACTCAGCTTGATGTCATCCTGAAACTTGCTGAGGGTGCACTCAGTCGCACTGTCCAAGTCATTGATGAAGATATCGAACAGTACTGGTCCCAGTATTAACGCCTGAGAGACACCACTTGTCACCAATCTCTGTCTGAACATTGAGTCATTGATGACTACCCTCTGGATGCAACCGTCTAACCAATTTCTCATCCACTGCACAGTCCACCCATGAAAACCATATCTCTCCAACTTAGAGAGAAGGATATTGTGGGGGACTACATCAAAGGCCTTACAGAAGTCCAGATGGATGACATCTGTAGCTCTTCCCTTATCCACTGATGTAGTCATTCCATCAGAGGAGGCCATAGGTTGGTCAGGCAGGACTTGCCCTTGGTGAAGCCATGCTGGCTGTCTTGAATCTCCTCCATGTGCCTGAGCATAGCTTCAAGGAGGATGTGTTCCATGATCTTCCCAGGCACAGAGGTGAGGCTGACAGGTCGGTAGTTCCCAGGATCCTCCTTTCTACCCGTTTTAAAAATGGGTGCAGTGCTTCCCTTTTTCTGGTCACTGGGGACTTCACCTGACTGCAGTGACTTTTCAAATATTGTGGAGAGTGGCTTGACGACTTCATCAGCCAATTCCCTCAGAACTCTGGGATGCATCTCATCAGGTCCCCTAGACTTCTGTATGTTCAGGTTCCTCAGGTGGTCACAAACCTGATCTTCTCTTACAGTGGGAGGGACTTTGCTCCCCCAGTCCTCATCTTGCGGTCCATGCAATCAAGAGGTGCAGGAAGAAAGGTTGCCAGTGAGGACTGAGGCAAAAAAGTTGAGTACCTCAGCCCTTCCCTCATCCATTGTTTCCAGTTTACCAGTCTTGCTTATCAGGGGGGATACACTTTCTTTGACCTTCCTTTTCTGGCTGACATACCAGTAGAGGCCCTTCTTATTATTCTTTGTGGCCCTTGCCAAGTTCAACTCCAGCTGTGCCTTGGCCTTCTTGACCCATCCTTATACATCCAGGCAGTGACCCTGTACTCTTCCCAGGATACCTGTTCCTGCTTCTGCTGCCTGTGCAGTAAGATTTTAGTATGGGTTTTGGCACTGGAGGTGTTAAAACAAGCTAAAGGAATTAGACTGTAATACTAAACTTTATTTATTAGCTTTCCATAAGGGAGTTCCATAATTTTGCAAGAAGCAGGTTCCTACCTGCAGTAGTGAGCTTGTACAGAAATAATTCATCAGCTACTCCAATCACCCAGCAGAGTAGCACAACATTTCCATTACTGTGTGATGGTTATCATTTGAGTAAAACAAATGACCAGCAGTAAGTGACTGTCCGTTCTTTGCTAGGTTCCTTATTATCATCATCATTTTTTCTCTCTACCCAGTGTGACTTATCTATTATTGAGGGAGAGAATCCTACTGAAGACTGAGGTCAAGCAGCAGAAATTTTGCAGCACTCCAAGGAAAAGGATTGTACTTTCTGATTGCACAGGAGATTACTCGAGCTAAAAGGTTCTGCCTTTCTGGAAACCATTCTGGTGTGTGTGTTGACTTGAGACTGGAAAACAATCTTGTGAAAGCCAACCTGTGAAAAGAGGATGACTTTACACAATATAACACCTCATCTCTGAAGTTACTCTCTCATACCTTACCATGACAGACTGAAGTAACTATAGCTTGATGTTCAGGAATTTGGATATAATCTGAACAAAAATGTGTATATATTGGGGGATGGGGGCATATTTAAGATCACCAGATTTGTTTTATAATGTTCATGCTGATGAAGGGCAATTTGATGTCTTCACATTGATCAACTGGAAAAATAACTGTTTTTCAGTACCACAGCTCAGGAGGACCCTCAAGGTGTATATGTTCTACCATTAGTCACTCATAACACCTTTGCTACACTTCAATTTATGAAGGTTTTTTGGAGGAGACAAAACTGTCTTGCCTAGGATTTGCATATGCACTGTGTTTAAAGATTCTTGTCTTGCTAGTCAATGAAGGGGAAAGTGATAATGCATCTATATGGTGCGGAGGTAAAGAGGACTTCTGTATGTGCATTGGGGATTGTTTTCAGGTTGTAGTCTCAGTCTCACTTATGTAATAAATATGAATAGCTAGAACATGGTCATATTCTAGCTTACATAATAAGTAAAGATGTACTTTAATACAAACTTTTTAAAGGAGATAACAGACCTTTTTCAAGCCTTATTTTTGTCCAGATCATGTCTACTGTAACACTGTGCAGTAAGTGCTTACTAAGAATATTGATTTTTGGGGGGATGAACTCTTTTCTTCTATTTGCAGAAGTGATAGCTGGGTGTTTCCAAGGGATAATTTTGTGGAAAAGATCACAGTCTTGGTCAAATTGGGCTAACTTGGTGGTTGTTTGGGGGAGCAATAGGACAAGAAGAAATGGCCTCAAGTTGCACCAGGGGAGGTCTAGATTGGATATTAGGAAAAATTTCTTCGCCGAAAGGGTTATCAAACATTGGAACAAGCTGTCCAGGGAAGTGGTTGAATCACCATCCCTGGAGGTATTTAAAAGATGGGTAGACATGGTTCTGAGGGACATGGTTTAGTGGTAGACTTGGCAGTGTTAGGTTGATGGTTGGACTCAATGATCTTGAAGTTCGCTTCCAACCTAGACAATTCTATGGTTCTATGATTATATTTGCTGTATGAGTTCTGCTCTATGGGAACACAGCCGTAAGTAAACAAGGCTTTCTGAGTTGCAGGGAAGCACTTCATGGGAAAGACAAAATTTCTGTGTAAGATTATGAAACTGTACAGGCTGCCGGTGCCCAGGCCTCTGTGAGGAGAGGCCGGGGCTGCCCCAGCCAGACACAGCCAGGTCCAGCCAGCTCCGACTGACTCCCCACAGGGCAGGGCTGTGCCCTGCAGCCACGGTAGGGGCACCTCTGTGATAACATGTTTAAGAAAGGAGAGAACGCTCCCGAGGGAGGAGTGAAAAAAAACAGTGGAAACACCATGGTCAGAGGAGGAGGTGCTCTGTGGTTGAGCAGATGTTCCTGAAGGACTGCAGCCATAAAGAACCCCCATTACTGTAGGGGAAGAGTGAGAAGGAAGGAGCAGCAGAGGGAAACCATTACAGACTGACTGTGAACAGCCACTGCCACCACCTTGTGTTGCTCATTGCCTCACTGAAGGGACCGAGTGTAGCCTGTGGCGATAGTGAGCGGGGAGGAGAGAAGTTTGGAGTGAATGTAGCAGCTTTCCAGTATCTGAAGGGTGCCTACAAGAAAGCTGGAGAGGGACTTTTTACAAGGGCATGTAGTGACAGGACAAGGAGTAATGGCTTCAAACTGGAAGAGGGTAGATTTAGATTAGATCAGAAAAAAATTTTTCACTCTGAGGGTGGTGAGGCACTTGAACAAATTGCCTAGGGAAGTTGTGGATTCTCCATCCCTGGAAGCGTTGAAGGCCAGGCTGGATGGGGCTTTGAGCAACCTGGTCTAGAGGGAGGTGTCCCTGCCCATGGTAAGGGGGTTTGAACTAGATGATCTTCAAGGTCCCTTCCAACCTAAACCATTCTATGATTCTAATACGAGCTAGGAAGGAAAGGTGTTTTTCCTAAGTATTTTAATGTTTCCTTCTTTTTATTTTGTTTGTTTCCAAATACAGTAAAAAAAAAATTTAAAGTAATTGTAAATTAAGTTAATTTTCCCAAATAGAGTCTGTTTTGCCCACAGCAGTAGTTAATAACTGATCTCCCTGTCCTTGACCCATGAGCTCTCTCATTCCTGTTTTTCCCATTTTTCCCCACCCCACCCTCGTCCTGCTGAGGGGGCAGTGAGTGAGTATCTGGGGGGAGTTTGGCTGCTGGCCGGGGTCAACCCAACCACAGAAGCTGGAAGCAATTCAGTCTCTGCCCACAGTTTAATCAGTCTTGCCAGCAAGTAGAGGACTAAAATTATATGAACGTGTGTTCTGGCCATGTCTGTATTTGAGGTGTGCCCAAGCATGCGTTGTGTTCAGGTGATGCTAGCCATGCTAGCCTTGTGTACCACCATTCTGAGCTGAAGGTAGGGGAAGGTTTAAGGATACTGGAAAATAGCCTTAAAACAAAATATACTGTGTCTACCTGAGATGATGACAGACTGGTCAGTTGGCAATTTTATATGGCTAAGACGAGATGGAAGCTTTACCCTCAGCTCCTTCTTAAAAGGTCTGATACTTGTTTGTAGTAGGATAGCAAGAGATAACATAGCTAGCCAAAAGACTGACATACTTCCAGATGTAACCTTGGTAACAGCATAGTTAAGATGCACTTCCCTACTCTGTGCACGAGGTTGATTTACATGCAAAGGAGCTCTTCGTGTGGGTAATGTTGTAGAGAAGAACATGAATAGGAGACAACTCAATTCAAAATATTTATTCTGGATTCTTAGTTTGCCTCTAAGAGTAATGTTTGTTCTTATTTTGGTTTTGTAAACATCCTTTAGATGCGTTGGTTGGTTTTCTTCCATAAAACAAAACTTCAGAAATCAGATTTATGTCTTTTAGCGAGTAGAAAAAAGAGCATTCTTGAATATCTCCAGTATCTGATTTCTTTCATTAGTCAAAAAAAACTTTTTATGTCACACTTTTATAAGCTTAGCCATTTGCTTTGCAGCAATGTTTATGACTTTATAACCAACCCATCTCTTTTTAGCCCCAGGTTGGAAAAATCCAGACTTAACTTGAGAATGGGAGATTTGTTGATACACTGAGATTATACAGTTATGTGTATACTGTGTTGATTTTTTTATTGTATGGTAACTGTTTGATTTGACATACTTGCACAGGATTAGCTTGATTTGTGATTTGTAAACTACTTGGAGATGCATATGGGGTGAATAATTATGTAATTTGAGGACTCCCATTTAAACAGGTTGACTTAAAAAATTGGTTTGAGTCATGACTCATTTACATAGTAAAAGTTGTTACTGTTCTTCTTTGTAAGATAGGTGTTGCAGATAGTCCCCCAAATTCTGTCATGTATAGCTGTTTTTTCCTGGGAAGTTAATATCCCAATATATCTACTCCTTTTATGATTAAAGGGTTTGAGTTAGTCAGGACTGCTGCAAATTGAGTCTAATATTTTCATGGTCATCTTTGTTTTACAAAACCTAAATATAAAGGGAAAAAAGGAAAAACTTGAAATTGTTCAGAAAGGAGTAACTCAAGAAACATTTATACATTTAAAACTATCTCCAATTAGCACTTCATCATTAATCACCCTGGGTAGGGGAAAAAAAAAAAATCAATGCAGGTACTGCCAGTTCAGTGATTTGGCATCATCTTCATAAAAAGGATCGGTTGAAGAATTATTCTACATTAATTTTTAGGGGACCTTTTTCCAAATCATATAATTGCTATTCATCTTGTTGTATTATTTTTTTTTTCCTTTATTATCCTTTAAAGTAAGCATCATCAATATCAGTTTGAAATTGTGGCTTGTTCAAGAAAACCCAATAACTTTCTAATGAGTTCTCAAAACAAAATTATTACATCCTGATGATGAAAACAAACATGATGCAGCTTTTCAAAAGTGTCTTGAATGTTCCAAAATCTACTTTATTATAGATATCTAAGATGATCGGTCATGCTGAACTCTTCAAAGTGTGTTATCTGAAAAATGTCAGTGTACATTAAATTACATATTTGCATACAATGTATATGGTTAAATTACATATTAGAAACAAGGATCCTTAACAAGAATTTTTTCTGTCAGATACAGCTGCATTTTAAATGTTTAGGTAGAAGTCCAAGCATAGCTGCAGCTTGGTAATAGACTGGGATCTTGTAGCAAGTTTGTGGTGTAAGGAGGTTAATTGCGTCCACCTGCCAAAGATGTTTTTACTGTATATTATTTTAACAGTTCTGCCTATGTGTTTTAAAGGTGCAAATTGCCCCCAAGGAAGGGAAGGCTAATGCTGTGTCTCTGATGGCTTATGGAGCTGGCTGAGCGTAAAAAGAACACACTGAACCATTTAAAATTATGTTGCAGCCTCTGGAGACAGCTTGAACGTCCTGGCCTTCTGGAAAGGCTTTTGTCTCCCTGTGGTTGAGCTCTACTGTTGTTACTACTGAGCAAAAAAATACAGTCTGCTCTTTGGACTGGTTTTGTGTAACTGGAGCAGAGATGCATCTCTGTCATTCCTACAGAGTTGCTTCTTGTCTTGTGAACAAATGAAAAATTTACACTGCTACTTTTGCACGTATTTTCAAATACCTTTTAAAGGGGAAAGAAATCCTACAAAACCAGTCTACTGCCATCATCACAAATGGTTTCCTATATGGTGAAATAGTTGGAAAACTGGCCCTTGGCACTCTTCCCCCGTCCCCCCAAAAGAAGCAGAGAAAGGATGAGGAGGTGAGCCTTGGGCAGGCACTGCTGAGAGGTAATCAAGTGTGGCTTTCAAACTGCCTTCATCTTTGTGCTCTTCAGAACAGCATATGCTGTGTTTAAAAGGTCTGCAAATGGACAAACCACAGTTTGGTGATTCTTTTTCTATTGCTTCTATCACTTCATAATCAGCTTGTATCTCTCCATCCATCCAACTTATATGAAAAAGTTCTTAAAGAAATAGTGTCTGCTCATGCTGAATGGGGAAAAATGTATCGAGTGTCTCTGTAAGTAGAAACTTCTTCTGAAGTTAGGGTAGAAGAGTTGTCTGATGGAAGGAAAAAAAAGTGCTTCTGGTAGAAAGAACTAACCTTTGGAGTATTTGTTTATTTGTAGCTGGTACAGAATTTGATGCAATTTTGTTGGTCATAGGATAATTTCAGTGTTCCACAAATGACTTGCTCTCACTTCTTTTCCCTCTGTAAGGATTTTCAAGACCACTTTCTATCATTGTTGTAGTTGGGAAAATGTTTGAAAAAAAATCTATACTGAGATCAATAGCCAGACACTTTGTTTTTTCTGTTTTGTAGGTAGTGACAATACAATTCTGTCTGCAAGGAGAATGTACACAGTGACTCTTCCTCCAGAGGGTTACATTGCAGTTACTCCAGATGCTATTAGTATTTCAGTTTCTGAAAATTCAGACAGTAGTGCTGACTCAACAGGTAAGTGTATGTGGTTGTTACTATGATGAATTTTTCTCAAAAGAAATTTCTTAGCAACTCTGATCAAGTAGATCCAAATTGCCACAGTTAAGTATTTAAACTGTTGCTGCCAGTGGGTGTCACTGTTTTGCAACATAAGCAAAATGAAGATGTACATGCCTATGGGTTCATTTCCATTTTTAGAGCTTGAAGACCATATTCAACATTTGGTTACAGCCATACAGTGTCACTGATCTTTAAGTTACATAAAGTATAACTGAAGATAAAGACTTTGGCTCCTCCCACTCCAGTGCCACAGGTATATTTATATTATGCCTGCTTACAGTCATATTATTTTTAAGAGTAAATGTTAGATAAAGCTGTTTTAATAAGTCTTACTCCTGATGTTCTGAAGAACTGGGGGGAAAAAAAAAAAAGACCTTTCAATTCAATCTCCCAATTAGAACAGACGCTCACCTGATTGGAGTTGAATGGGGGGAGATACCAATCCTTCAGTGTTGAGAGGCTTTCTGATGAGAAACTGTGACCAGGTAGCTATAGAACCGATATTCAGTGTTGTCAAAGGATACAAGAGAAGCAGCACAGGATCTGTAAAGAAGTGGGTTCTAAGATAACCTCAGTTAAAAACATGGTTTTCTGGATGGCGTTGCCAGAATTAAATTGACTCTCTGTCTTAGAAAGAAGTCCTAAGCTTAGATAAGACAAATTCATTTAGTTTTTTCAAGTGCTGTGTTCCTGTGGATGTATGTTTGTCCAAAACTCTGTATCATTGTCACTTGTCATTGTCATATGTCACAAACATACATCCACAGGAACATAGAGAGATACAACCTGCAGATACAGAAAGGCAACTGCTCCTTGCCTTTGAAAACAGTACCCACAAGAGTGAATTTCCAGCTTGGAAATTGGGTCTGCTCTCTATTCTGAGCTCAATTCAGAATCCGAATGCAAGTAAAACTATCAAAGTAGCCCAAGTGACTGAAGCAAGGTACAGCACAACTGGTGGCACATCAAGAATGTTCTTTCTTGGTGTGAAATGGTTTAAAGATGTTTTTCAGATGGGGGAAGACGTAACTTTGTCAGAGTTAACATAGCAGTAGATCTTGATACTGTTGGGATTATGGATAGGAAGGTGTTCTAATGTACAGCTTCCAGGTGTTGTTTTTCTCTTTATGTTAGGCAGCATTCATGTTCAGAATCCAGAGCCTGTTCCTAGACTGTGCTTAAATTTCAGTTACATAGCTGTCTTTGGACAGTTCATTGTGTTTCTGCTTCACAATATGTCAGTTTCAAGCTGCTTGTTCTGATATTGAAGCACCCTTTCTCTCCCGCCATACCATATAATCTCTGTTCATTCTTTGATGTTATCCCCTTTCAGATCTTGGAGGGATGCTCCCCTTCTTCTTTATTTTGCTAATAAGACTAAAAAAATTCTTACAATACTTTGTAGGTAAATAGACCTATAGCATTCACTTTTATAGAGGGACTGAAGTGACTTTTAAATGAAACATTAGAATGCAGACCTCTGAACACTACTGCAAATGAGAGATATCCTTATTAAGATATCAGCCCAGAACTTTTTTGGCAAATTTACTCAGCTTCTGTTTAAAATCTATGGCTAAATCAATACATGGTGCATATTAGATGTTGATATACTGCATAGCAGTAAAGTAGAACAGAATTTAGGGTTGTGTTATATTGTCCCTTTTTAGGGTCATAGAAATATTTGTCTGGTTTTACAATGGATAGATTATTGAACAATGGCTTTACTTGCTCATTTTTTAGATTTAATCTTTTCCTCTAGTATTTCAAAACAAACGTACTCAACCGTGATAGCAATAAGTAGTGTTCTGGTGTTGCTTAGTGACAGTATTGACTGTTGGATGGCGATCTCTTTTAGTTGATCCCAGTCTTAGTGTTCAGGAGGAGTAGCTTTTAGACTTCAGCCACTTTTTTTAACACTTAACAAATGCATCTGGAATTTTGGGAGACTTATTTTTGGATTGGTTTGTTACTTGACTTTACAGTTTAGCATGGAATCAAGAAGAATTAAGTTTGAATTGGTCTTTGGAGGTTTTTAATCTATGTTCTCTTTGCAAGGTAGGTTTGACTATAAATGTCATTCTTGTCAGGTATTTGCCTAATTTGTTCTTAAAAACCTCCCCGTAGGGAGATTTTTCTTACATGCCCTCTTCTATTTGCTCTAGTGTTTCACTACCCGTTAATGCTAGATCTTTCTTGCTGCAGCTTCAGGCCCTTATTATTTATTCTGTCTAAATATGGATTGCAGAATTATAGATCTGTGCTAATCCTGCAAGGTTGAGGGACATGATTAACACATGATTACTTGTGTGTATGTCTTTTACAGTATTTAATTTAAGCATATACATAAAATCTATTGCAGGATGAAGACTGTTTTTAGGCAGTGCTCATAAAATATAAAAGGAACAGTTTAGACAATCACATCATGGATTACTTAGTTTGCTATCTTAGATTTAGTTGTATATCCCTTGTTTAGATCTTTCTTTGAAAGGATAAAGGAAAGCTCGAATGAAGGCCTTTGACACTGAAGAAAAAAGAGGGAGCGTGCATGTCTGTATAAAGATTCTATATATTATAAATCTGTTCTGTTTACAAGTGCCTCAGGTAGTCCCAAAGAACCAGCTCCATGAGGTGGAACTGCAGATCGAGTGTTTGCATTGTTTTACTTCTAATACTGTCTATATGATCTATTCTGAAGGGCAACAGACTTGTCTTCTGTTGCATTTCCTAAAAAATGGAGCATGTTGTATATATGTGGCCTTGCCAGCCTTTTCTAGCCTTTGGAGCTAGAAGTAAAGGAAATAAGTTCTGTGGAAATTCAAACAAACAGAAACCTGACTCAGAACATAATTTTGTTATCAAACCTGTCTCATGAAAATAATCTGACCATACCTGGGGATTAAAATTTTTCAGTTTTAACTTAGTTATATATCAATGTGATTTGCTATGTCTTTTCAATAAATTAAGAAAACCAAATCCATGTCTATCTGCATTAATATAACAAGATTATCAAAGGGAATAGATATGCCATGGCTGATATTCCATTGTGTTAAATTCATCTGTGGAAGAATTAAATATTCAGTCACTAAAATATGAATTTAAGACATTGTCTGTTTTTGAGAAGTTATTTCTAAGTTGAAGTTAATTACAATTATAAATTAAAATAATTTGTCAGCTCTGAAATACCTTTGGGTTTGTCCCTTATTATTCTTCTTTAAACTAGTAGTTACATTATGGTTGATAATGTCAGAATGACGTGAGTCTTGTCCAGACTAACTTCTGAACAAGAAAAAGAAAAAAAGCAAAGCAAGTCTGTGTGAATATTTCAGTATGTCTTTCTCCATCTGTCTCTGCATGTTGTTTTTAGCACTTCAAATACTTTTTCAAATACTTTTCTCTGTTGTGTCAAATAAATGCGACCAGTTATGCCATTAACATTACACAGTCACCTTGTGATGCATGCATAAATGATTAATGACACTGGGATTTAAAGTTTTGTGAAGTATCTTGGCTTCCTTGTGTAATTCTCTTACACGTTTCCCAGAGGAGGGGGGAATAAGCTGCTCTTTCAGCTTTGTTTTCTTCATGTAAGCAGGTGATTCATGAACCTGTAGTAATGAGAGGAAAAAAAAAATAAATCTAAGACTGCCTTGTCTTTCAAGAAAATAATGAAAAGTCAATTCATCCAACATTCTTAGAATAATAAATTAGACTTAGTTGTCTAATTTTTAAAAACTCCCTTGACTGTTTTGGAGGAATTGAGTCACTATGATGGTGTGATCATGTCAGCCTTCTGTTGACCGAGTTGAGTAACAGGAATTAGACAGTCAAGGGAGGAAATAACACAGAGGATTTCTTTTGGTTTTCACATGATTTTCATATTGACTTTGGTCCATTTTAATGCATTGTTAACTTTGCTTTAGCAAAAGACTTCATACTCTTCGCAAGGGTATTAAAATGTGTAATGTTCAAGCTACAGTTCTCCATCAAATTCTGGTCGTACACTCAATATCCTCAAAAGGATATAAAGCTCTTAAATCAGAGATCAAAATTAATTTATTTTTATTATCTATTTATTGAGAAGTATTTCTTCAGGACTAGTGACTTGAGAGATACACCATCGTGTTTGGAAGGGTGTTCTATATGAAAGGAGAATCCAGGAAACTTTAGTTATGTGTTCCTTGACTTACTAGGAAGTGGTAGCTTAGTTTTGATTTCTTTTGGTTTTTAGTTTCATAAGATGAAGTTAAGTTGTGGAGTTCTTGCTTCTTATTTAAGATAGGTGAAACAACAGAAAATACTGTATCTTTCATTAAAATATGAATGCTAAAAATGTAACCTTATTTCTTCTAAAAGATAAATGGCTTGATTTTATTTCTACAGCAATGTTTCTTCTTGGATATGCTAATTTATGCTATGATAATAGAATATAACATATACATTTTTTTATTTGTGCACAAAGCAGTGTGCTGGATTATAATTTCTCTCTGAAGTGCTTTAATATTAAATCCATATTTCTATGTAGAGTCCCAAGTGGTATTTGGTGTTTCTTAGACTCATGGCAGAGCAAATTCCTGACCCAGAGACTGTGGAAAATAAAAAGACTGCACATAGGAGTTCAGGAGTATGCAGTAGTTGAGGCCACCTGGAAGAATAGATAAAGAGAATTCAAAGAAAAGTGTTCTTCGGGTATTTTTTTTATTTTTACTTTCATAACCGATTATTTTTTTCTTGTCAATCTCACTCATTTTTCCTTTGTATTTTTGAACCGCAGTATTCATCATATAATATCCTGTTGTTACTATCTTGATAACAAACTACCCAGTTTTGGTGAAACCCTTTATATAGACAAAAGGAGCAAGACCTAACTGGGCTTTATCCTACCTCCTAATGGATATGTTATGAGACAGAGTTTTAGCTAGGAGGAAGAGTCCAGTCTGAATGCTCCATTCCCATGCTGAGAAGAAGTCAAGTTAGAGAAATAGAAGCGAGCAACCCATTTTTTTCTACCTTTTGGCAGCTGGCAAGTCTGAAATAATGTGGAAGGTGGTGCTTCTGTGGGACACTTCCTCACCTAGTTAAATTTGCTTTTTGGCCTGAGGCGGTGCAGTTGTACATGATAGATGTGGACACATTAGTTGTTAATGTAGCTGGCCTTTGGACTTGCTTTTTTTTTTTTATTTGTTCCTGTCAGAAAGGGCAATACTGAAAAGAATTGCTAGTAGTGCAGCAAGAGGTTCAAGCTGAGGGAGTGAATTTTGAGATCTGTCTCATTTACACACAAGTAAATCAAGTTATTCAAATGAGATGCATCCCAGGAAATCATTAGCTATGTCAGTGAAGGATAGTGACACTGGGGAGGGGTCCTTAGCAGACCTCCTAAAAACTAATGCATTTCTTGAGTTTGTTTCTGCTGGCAAAAATGTTTGGACTTGCTGATCAGCAAAAGATAAATTTGGTAAAGGCATAATCAGGTAGTCTCTTATCTGTCTGTAGTGTCTTGATTCACTTACGGTATAAGGCAGCCATTTTAGGAAGAGTTAATAATGCTTAAGCCTGTGTTTGTTGTTAAGGAGATGCTAGTATGAATCATGTGTTGACTACTTACGTTCTTGGCAGGTGGTCGGGAATGTGATAGACTCAGCACACCAAGGGAACAATATGTTTTAAGCAGCGAAGGCCAGCAGCAAACCTTTTTCACTGGTAGGTAGCACCAGTTGTGAAACTCGGGTGTTGTGAACCTTTTTGTAGCCTTCAAACCAGAGGGATCATTAGACCGTGTAATTTAATCTTCTGTACCTGTTAGAGAGGTCTTACCCCATATTGAGCCCAGCAGTTTGTCCTTGTAAAAAAAAAAAAAGAAATACCACGCACATTTCAGAGATGTCACAGAGGTTCCACTACTCTCTGGTAATTTGTTCTAATAGTTAATTGGCCTCACTCTATTTACAAAAAAAAAAAAGACAGTTTGAAAATTGCTTTTTTCTGCCTTCCTCCATTTGAGTAAAGAGCCTTTATTAAGCAGTATTTTCTTCCCATGAAGAAGCACAGTAATCAAGGCACCATCAATCTTTTTGATTAGATGAACAGATTCACTTGTGTATTTACTTCAATTCTCAAGTCATTTTTATAGCACTTTTATGTATCTCCCTTTTCACAGCATCCTTTTAAGAATATGAACTCCAGTACTGCATGTAATATTTGTAGTATTTGCTGTAAGGTTTGTTTCTCTCTTCTCCTTTCCTCAGACTTGTTAGCATGAGTCTTTGGTCTTCTGGAAAAGATAGTATGGACTTGCAGGTTGAAATCTTATTTGTAAAAGAGTTATTACTTTTAAAAGTGGTTTTCAATAATTCATCAAGGAAGAGGCAGTGACTATATGGTGGTTCTGGCTCTTTTGTATTTCTAGTGGTCAGGCTAAGTCTTCTCTAATTTCTATTCATGAATTCCCCTAGTTAATTTTGGATGTTCTGGTTTTAATTCTCTGCCAGTTTGGATGTCACTGTTTATTGTTAAAACAGTATCTTTGTGCATGATAAAATTACAGGTGATAGCATTCTGTAATTTACCTCTGTCCTTGCAGAAATTAATGTATGACTCCCAGTTTGTGAATGGCAGATTTTCCTGAGCTCCCAACAGCTTCAGGCATTCTCGTGTGTGTCATCCTCAGAAAGCAAGCTGTACCAACAATGACACCTCTGTTAAGGCTGTTAATATAAGCCTTTCCATAATGTTGCTGGTGTTTATAGATTAATCAATAACTTGGAAGGGGAGATGTCTGTGAGGTTAAGCAACTTTCTCCTCTGCAGCCTGTTTCTTCTTCAGCTTAAGTGTACTTGACATTTTGGAACCAGTTACAGCAAAAGATGCCACAAACAAGTAGAGATGTTGGACAGCTATAGCCGAAAAATTCTGTACTTCAAATGTTTTCTCCTTGACTGTCGTTTCTGCAGACCTTGTATTTGTTGATTGATGCAATGACATTCCTAACAGATAAAATCACCACAGGTTTCTTCCTGAAATTGAATAAGATTAAATAAGCATTTTTATTTTCAGAGTTCAGATAAAGTATTTAATCACTTGTTATCTCAGGCTTAATTTTAAAAAAAAAAAATCTAGATCCAGTAGTGCTTGTATTTACCCCGTCACTGTTGTCAGTTGAGTTACATCACTGGAATTAAACTGGAAGGTTAAGAAAGACCTAAATCAACTTCTCTAACTTAATATTGTTTTGAAAAACTTTTAAATCCTGTTCTGTCTGAACAGGAGAAGGTTTCCTTTTTAAAGTGACACCTAATTTAAGAGTCGTCTAGAATTCTAGTCATGTGTTTAACTTTTATTGTATTGACTTCCAAGGAATTAAATGTATGCTTAAAAGGAGATGAGATGCTTGCTGATGTACCGTGCTGCAAAAGCTAGCTGACTAGTGTGATCACTTCTTTTTGGAAATCTTTCTTTAGTGTACTACATGTGATACACATTATTAACATTTGAGGTTGATGTAGCTTGGGCAGTCTCTTATAGAAAGCATCTCCAGGCTACCGGTATCCTGTAGCAGTATTATAAGCAATCTCAGTGATCTGTCAAGCAGCCAGCTGGAGTCGAGTAATCACACAGTGTGTTGATTTCACAACAAACAAGTCTGAACCTCCTGAAGGTGAGTGCAAAATTCACCAAAAAATTCACTGCTGCCCATTGAAGCTTTTTGAACCCAAGATTGGGCTATCAGTTTAAACTGTAAGTATGAATCACTAGTTTAGGTTTATATACAATGTAGAAACCAGTAATTTCTAACTACCACTGTCTGTAACTATTTACATCTTCTAAATGCCAATATATCCACAAGCGTATGGGACTATTACAGAGCTCGTGCATCACGGTATGGATTAGGAGTTGTTTAATGTCACTGAAGTCTTCAGTAGTTCTTGTGTGACAGTTTCTAACATTAAGACATTGGTAGACACCCCATTTGAAAAAAAGAAAAAGCAAAGCCCACACACACACAAACTCTGGAAAATAGTGGCAAAGAATTCTGCCCCAGATGTTTAGTCCAAATTTGTGTGTGGTGTTAGGAAAGGCTGTAAATACTGAAAATGTATTGAGGAAAAAGTAAAGATTATAGTAATGTGATACACTGGCAATGGTTTACTTTAGCCTTGGCTGCATGTTAATGGTTTATTAAAGATCTTTTTCTATAACTGTAAATAAATAGTTATAGATGCTATAAGTATTAGTTAACTTTCTGCATGCTTTTGAGAAAGCTTTGAATACTTGAATAACAAAAATATATCTTTGAAGTCAGATCTCATTCCTATGTGTTTCTGTAGTGCGGAAAGCAATGTACCCCTAATCATGGTTTGTGCCTTTACATATTAACAAAGTAGAGAGAGCACTCGGTTGGAACCCAGAGGGCAAATGTAAGAGCTCACCAACAAGTGCATTTTTAATGAGACATGTTTACTCTGGCCATTGCTTTCACTTTATGTTGTGGTTTTTGTCCTTCATCTTTTCTTTGTTTCTTATTCCTCAGTGGTAAAATCAGTGTCTCAAACTGAATGTCCTCTCGTTTACAGGTCTGTAAGTCTGAAAGTAATTCTATTAAAGTAGGTTCCACTAGTCAGGTGGCAGTATGTGTAGCAGGAGGAGAGGGAATTAGGGCCTTTATCTTTGTGGCATTTTTTTTCTTGCATTTTGTTTTATTTTAAATTACAGTGATAAACATTTTGGTTGAGCATCCCCTCCTCTGTTAGAAGAGCCTCCCAGAATGACGAGGCACTGTGACCATGTCTTTTCTCTTCTTTCCTGACTGCATTCCTCTAGCTTCCCGTATCGTTTTTCTATTCTTGCCCCCCACCCACTGAGTCACTTCACCCCTCTCAGCTGGAGCATGCTCCCCCGTTCTCCCTCCTTGCAGCTGTGTTGCAGGCTTCCCGTCGTCATAGTGATAGTATGCCACTCATCAGAAAGGAAAAGAAATAGAGCACAGCACCAAACACCACCTTAGATCCCAGCGGAAGCCAGCGCTATTATAATTGCTGCCTCACTTGAGCAGACACCCAGCACTTTGGAAACCTGACACTGCTTGACTACTTTTGTCTTCTTATTTCATAACGAAAACATAATCAAGACCTAAGCTTTTGTACTTCATTCATCATGGAGCAGCAGGGTAAAGTCAATAGGGTGCTGGATTAAGGGGAAAGGCATGTCAGTAAACTTGCAGATGGGTCTCTGGTTGCTGAAGCACTGCATCGTTCTGTATCTCAGTTCATCACCTGTGAAGGCAGGAGAGTCGATTGTTTTGTAGATCTTGGAGAGGTTTCTGATCACAATTAATACACATGATATTTTTGTTTTGGCTATCAGTTGTATAGTTCGTGGCATGTAGAATTATAACCTCCAACTGCTCTATTGCCTATGGACCTGTTAGTATTGAACCAAAGCAACATGTTGCTGTCCTACATGTCAAGACCCAAATATCCACTGACAGACAACACACTCGTGAATACTAAGCATGAGAACGTGACCCTGGCTCATCCTCTCACTGTTAGGGCTCATGTTGCTCTTTCTCTCTAATGAGACTTGTTTCAATGCAGAATTTCTATTGCTATGTATTACCCTGCTGTTTAAATGCTCTGGACGCTGTAACAACAGAGTAGAAAGCTCGTTTCTAACATAAAGGGGCTTACAGTCAGTATGGCTGAGTGAACAAGGGAAATGAAGACAGCAGGAAAAACAAAGCGTGAGTAGTATTAACCATGTCTTTTTTTTTTTTCTTAAACAGTTTTATGTGAGTGTTTTGTATAACATACAGAAAACGCTGTTGTCTCATGTTGGAAGTCAGAATCAGGCCTACCCAATGATTTCATTTTATTGTTATTCTGTTACAGCAGCTGTTTTAATTTATGGCAGTTTGTAGGCTTACAGCCACATGTTGATACAGCTTCCAATAGACTGTCTCCAGTCTACACTTGGGAAATTTCTTGATTTCATACCCTTTGCCTTTGGTTACTGCCCTCTGCGAAATTTACAGGTAGAAGTCTTTTAAAGTGCTGAACAATCCTCTGTACAACTGTAACCTGTGCCCAAGAAGCTTTGAAAATCGTCCTTCATCAGTCTCCCTTTCCCAGTACTTTTGTTAAATAATTTTGTTTGCTAGTTCCATGCTATCTTCCTTCCATTTTATCCCTGCAAGTGGAAATTGGTTCATAATTGGAGTATGCCCTGTTAGTAATTTGAACTCTATCAGAACCTTCTGTATAGTAGACTAATGGGGAGAAATGAAGTCCCTTACTTCACTGTAGAATCATGATTGCTCAGTATTACAGGATTTGTGTTGCACATGCCATGTATCAGCCTCACTCACCCTCTCTTTCCAGCGATCTGTGGAGGGCTGAAAAAAATGGAAGTTACATTGATATAGCAAAAGACAGAAATACCAGTGCACACAAATTTATTGCTGTAATCTAGCCAAAATGCACTACAGGCAATCTAGGTGCATTCCAAGGATCCCCAGTTGCTTTGAACAGCATGTTCTGGCTGACCAAGGATACTGCAGTTTTTCTTATTGCTGCCAAAGTTGTGTATTCCTTTGCTGCATCAGTGTGCCATTATCTTCATTTCCTGGCTGCTTTGGCAGTATGCAACTGCACGAGTAGGCACTAGGGCAAATATGCAGTCTCTCCTGATAGAAAGCAAATCACTTCAACAGCTGCATCTCTGGTTTGCAGTACTAGGTTATTTGTATCCAGCTGATGATGCTCCACTTCACAAACTCCTCTGCATGAAATTTGAGTGTTCTCAGACTCTCAGATGGTATAACCAACACAGCTGTACTGATGGGAATGAATCTGCTCGTTTATAGTAGTGGAGTACCTAGCTCTGTATGGTTGTAGTGGGGAACATGACCTTCACTGTCCTCTAGACCACTGCCAACATCTGACACTTTCCTCCTTTTCTTGATGCAGATGTTTTAAACAATCATCTTGAGCCTTCAGTCTTGGCCTAGCTGGTCTAATGACAGGTGAAATTTTGTGTGAATTCCTATCTGTTCTGCCCGCTTTTGTACTTTTCCATAGAACCGAGTTACCTTACTTTCTCAGGGCTATTTATTTCTGGGTGGATTGATGATATTTGGCGAGAACTTCCATACAGCTCACCCTACAAACTATCTCTCTGCATCTTGCTGCCGAGGCAGTAGGAGAGAACTTGGAACCAGTTTTACGGAACTATTTTTGCTTTGTTAGGCTGGTGATACCAATTTTTCACCAATCTAATTTAACGAGCATGAATGAAAGGTTTCTTAAGCTGCTTTTTTACAAGGGATTATTTAAACATTCATAAATGTTAGGAACATTGAGGGAATGCAACATAAGCCTAACCCACTCATAAGTCCAACTTTAAGGTGTGCATAACAGGATGAAAATGCCATGTGACCTAAAGTCCCGGCTGCTAGAAACAGATTCTGCCAATTCAAATCTGTTCAGTACATTAGTCTCAGTGGGTGATGTGATGGTGGGAGTTTTGGAACCAGGACCACAATGTGCGTGGAAGACTGAACTGGATATCAGCATCCTTGCACAGCTAGCCACGAAAAGAAAGTTATTCTGTTGCTTTCCTGTTCACTGGCAAATAGCAATTGCATTGTCACAATGCCAGATATAATACTAGATAAAAATTTTGTTTTGGTAGCTTGAATAATAGACAAACTAGATGCAAAAATCTTAATAATGGAACTATAACGGTTGCAACACCTTAAAGAGAACATTTAATAAAAAAGAAGCATCCTTAACATACGATGAGCTTAACTCCTTTCATGCTTCTGTCTTAGATGCAACTTAGATACTTTCTCATCTGGATGGCTTGGGTTTGCAGTGTGTTCACAGAACTCTCCATTCTGTTTCCATTTTTAGTATGCACTCAAGTCCATTAGTATGTCAGCGTTTCTTGAGTATTTACAAATTAAAACAACTTCTCTTAATTTGGACAAATAAATAGCTCTATCCTATTTTTTGGTCATTGTCTCTCTATAGATGAGGAGTTAGAAGCTAATACTCTTTATTACGTGTGTCTTTTTTTTAATAGAATGCTTTGTTCTTCTTCTTTCTTTCATTATAAAATGATGTGTAAGATAGAATTTCCAAAAATGACAAAGGCTCTTTAGTTGATAGGAAAATGACTTGCTGTGAAACTTTACAGAAAGTAACAGTTATTAAATATAGGGATTATATCTGTAGTTACTCAGCTAGTATTCTTGAGAAAGCAGCAAAGAAAATGAAAACATCTCAAGTAGTTTTGGAATCTCAAGTATAGCACCTATTCTTTTCCAGCCTTCATTCAGTATACTAAAAAGTCTTAGTTCTTTTATACTTAGCTACTTTAGATTAGTTTTCCATTAACTTTGAAGTCCTTTATTTGTCTGTTTTCAATCTTAGCTATTCCCTTGCCTCTTTATGTTTCTGTCCATCATCTGTACTGATGCTGACACAGTAAGCCCAAACATCTTTGGGTGCTGTTTTAATAAACAATTAAGTATGCATCTTTATTGAGAGTCATTCCCCAGAGAGCATGACTTTACTCAATGCTCAGATCAATGCACTTTTCATTTCACAAGCTATGTAAAATAGTAAAGACTGCTGTGGAAGCCCAAATGTATAAAGACATGGGTAAAAATATGTGTATAAGAATGTAGTTGAAATTGAGACAGTGTTGATAGATCAGTACAGAGAGGCAGCAAGGGCTACTAGGGCATGTAGTGACAGGACGAGGGGGAATGGCTTCAAACTGGAAGAGGGCAGGTTTAGAATGAACATTAGGAAGAAGTTTTTCACTTTGAGGGTGGTAAGGCACTGGAACAGGTTGCCCCGAGAGGTTGTTGAGGCCCCATCCCTGGAGGTGTTCAAGGCCAGGCTGGACGTGGCCTTGGGCAACTTGGTCTAGTGGGAGGTGTCCCTGCCTATGGCAGGGGGGTTGGAACTCGATGATCTTCAAGGTCCTTTCCAACCTAAACCATTCTATGATTCTAAGTGCTGCCGGCTCCAGGACTGGTCTGCGGGTCTATGATACTTCATACCCTGAACTGCTGCAATAGAACAGATTTGTGCAAGGACCTGATTTTATTTCACCTCTTCACTGCAGCATATCAGAATACCCTACTAAACTTCTCGTATAATTAGAAGAGCGAGGCATCTAGTGACATTATAACAAGTGATGATAATAAAGCCTAGCTAGGATCAGAATTACAGTTTGGAAGAGCCTGTCTCTCTTTATGTGACCACAGAAAGGGGAATGGATATTATGGTAGCTTATACATCTCAGTTAAATACCTTAGCTGAACTGTAGTGTTTTTACTGAAAAGAACATAGCGTCCATCCTTCCTGTTCTTCTGCCAGAGAAAAGAATTGATTGATTTTTTTTTTCTGTTCAGTACTTCTTTATTTGGTATATAGGTGAACACCGTAGAGGAGAGGAATGTTAATTTGTGCTTTTTACAGCTCCTTAAGAAATGGAAGTACATAGACGTAGGATAAACTGTTAAGACACAAAGTAATAAAACTGATGCAGCTCTTCCGCTTTCATCTCAGGATCCAGGCTTAATCTTGTCCTTTTTTGCCAGCTTTTCTCCTCCTGCAAAAAATGCCAGATTTTCTTGGCATCTCCTTTGTAGCGCCAATGGAAATCTCACATTTACCTCCATTACTAACTCACGGTCTCTTGGGCTTTTTGTGTTTGTTTTGGTCTTTTTTTCCCCCCCCACACACATTTTTTGATGCCCCTTTTGGTTTTTCTGCTCTTCAGGGATTCTTTAACTACATTTGCCTGTGATTGTTTTAAGGCATACAGGTGCCTGCTGAAGTAAGTACTCATAGTTAGTTCTGAAATGCTGCTCAGCTGGACTTTGGTACCATAATCTTGAATATACTATCAATGGGTGGACTGTTTAATGCTAAGTATTATACAGCTTTGGATGGAGATTTTTTTTCTCTGAAAGGGAAGAAGACTATATCAAGGAAGAATGAAAGATTATCAAATACAAGATGCAGTGTTTCCTTAATTCATATGTATTACACACATGTATGTATCTGTGTTTCTAATTTCAAGCAGATTGTAAGATATTTTAGTGATTGCAAGGAATTCAGGTGTATGTTTAAGTAATCTCAGAAATTACATTTTCCCAAGAAAAAAATCCCTTTACAGTATTTTCTTTGACATATATTTAGAAATTGTAACGGTATATAGCATCCATTAATAATCAGAAATGTTTGCGTTTGAAAATAAACATCACAGTTTGTTTAGTGCAAAACCATATATATATGCATAGAGAACTTCAGCAAAATATAGATGGTGTAACAACTTTTGCACATATTCAGAAAAATGTCTGAGTCAAAATGCAATGCCTAAATTACTTGAATGTGTTCTGTAGTGATCATCTACAGTGCTTTTCCTTTTCACTCTAACTCTGGCATTTTTTGTTTTATTAAATACATTCTTGGTTAAATATGTGTATTAAAGTGAAATGCCTCTAGCAGTTATATTAAAAGCTGTATAAACTTTCATTGTCTATTATGAATCCGTTAGTTCAAATGTATTTACAAGGTTTTTATACTTCCCTTTTTTATACCTTCTCTTTTAATGGTAGTAATTCCATACACTTAAATTTCCTTGCAGTGAAATGCTTATTTTAAAAGCCAAGTAAATGGAAAGCCCTGAATTATTTGGAGCTGTTTATAGTGTATTTTCTGGTGAACTTCTGCCAGCTTTTTGTGTCACTGTACTTGTTAGCACAGTGGAAGTTCTCTCTACCTGCTACAGTGTAAGACAATGGCAGGAGCAGATCTTGTGCGAAGTTCTGGTTAGCGTGTATCTCCTTCAGAGGACGAGTGAGTAGTAAAATTTAGGCTGCAGTCTCCCTTGATGTTGGTCAGCCAGAGAAGCAGCCAACACCACAGGGCCAGGTACCTGCTATCTCCATCCAGATGGCTGCCATTCCCAGTCCTGCTTTCACAGAGGTCAGTGTGCTGGCCCTTATCTCCAGAGAACCTAAAGCCATTGCTGCGCTATGTTGGTCGTGTCACTTGCTGCAAAATTTTTGTGAACTCTTTAGTATTCCAGAGTTAAAGTCCTGTGAACACAGGAACTGACTCCCAACAATTCTTTGAGAAGACAGAAACCTGTACTGTGTGGCCTCTTGTCCAGCTCGACTGAAGATAGTTTTTATGAAGAGGAGAGGAGGGGGACTTAACCATTGCTTCTGGTGATTTCAAACTCAGCATTCCAGTGAAATTTTAAGAAACTTGGTTTTGATAACAAGATGTGTAGGTAGTTTGTAACCTTACTGCAGATTTCTTGGACTTTATTTTTGGTTTAAATAAGTTAATTTTGTTGATTTCTGTCCTGCTTTCTCTTTGCTGTTCATCAGTGTATAAGAAAATGACCCACTTTCTCACAGTTCATTTTGCATCTCTTTTAGTTGTCCTTTGGAAAGAATTAAAACAGAGCTGAGCTGTGCATAAACTCCTGTATCTTTAGGACCAGTATAAAACATAGTACTTTGGGTTTTTTTTGTGGTGGGTTTTTTTGGTTTGATTATATTTTCTTTTACTGGGTTTTTTTTTTTTAAAGCGCTTTTTCATAAAGTAAACAGCCATCCAGGAGTCTTTATACAAAAAGATAAAACCTTACTTTCTAAGAAAGCAATCTTGATCTCCTGTATACCCACAGAAAATATTCAGGTTGATACATATGCAATAATTTTTCATGTGCTTCATGAGCAGTGTGTGATACAGCCATGAGAGTAATGGTAGTATAGTGTAAAAGCACTTGGATAGTTTGTACAGATAGGACCAGCAATGGTTATCTAAGATATATAATTATTACAGAAGCACACAGATCTCTTAAAATTTATGATACCTACTTAGCCAGCCTGCATTGTCTAATCAGCTGTAAAAATGTGTGTCTTCTCAAGGTGAAGAAGAAAAAGCCAAATGAGTCTATAGTCTTTGACTCCAGCAAAAATTTGCATTTGCAATGAGACTTTTTTTCACCAGACTTGCATTTGTTAATGAATTAAAGTTAAGGAAACTGTTACTGTTTAAACAAATTGAAAAATTGTTCTCAGTTCTATGTTCCTTGTATCTAAATCCAGCATCTTCACTTTATGCAATTGGCTTAATAATATAGGGGAGAGTGTTCTAACTGGAGCCTACAAGCAGGCTTCCATTTGTTCTATACAAGTTAAATGAAGAAACAGTTTTTACATTTTCTTGTTTAAACAAAATTCTGTATGGGACGTGTTATCGGCCTCCAAATATAAAAATATAATATTCCTTTAGTGTCAGAAAACTTTCTATGGTGTAGTAGCTATCTTGGGAAAAATCAGATCTGACTTGGCTGTCCTAAGTATTGGCTGAAGCAATTTCTGTAGCTTAAGCCGAGGAAGCCCAAACACCCCTTTGACAACAAGCATAAGTCAGATGAGAGAGACCAGAAGCAAAGTCTTTGTGAGGGGAAAAAAAATTAGATCATTTAATTAGTTTCCAGCTTTTGAAAAGGTTCATATTAAAGCACAGCAGAAAATCCCATGCAGAGGATATACTATATCAAGTAATGTGATTTTGTAACCTTGTCACTACTCTGAAAGAGCAGTGTGACTGACTTCAAGCTGTCTTACTGAAGTTGTGCTAAAGGTTTGACAAAGTTCTGAGTATTAGTTCTGTGTTATTAATTACTGCTAAAAGGTCAGGAAGAGCAAAACAAAGCGCAAAGGGATTGAAGGAAAGGTGAAATACACTGTGCCATGCTGTCCAGCTCCATCAGGGTTAAACCATCACTCAGTTATACCTCTGCTTCCTTTTTTCAGATTGGAAGTGGTGAGTTTAAAATTAAGACAGAGGAAAGGTGTTTTTCTTTGAAGCTTTGTCCTCTCTAAATCCAAAAAGTCTTCAAAACTAATTGCTTAGTCAATGGCTTGTGTACTTGCATTATCCACTAACGGCTCAAGATGCTTACAACCAATGGTAGTCTGACCCCAAGCTATATTTAGTGACATAGTGGTACAATAGCCTCTTAGGTCAGAGCTGCCAAATGACCTATGTCAGGATTTCTTTGCCCAAATCTGTCGTCTAGATTGTGGAAAGGACAAAGGAAACATCATTAAGCCCTAGAGAGGGACTTATTAGACCTGCATTTATTCTTCTTCTCCTCTCGCAGATTTCTTATCTGCTGCTGGGTACTTCATTTAGCGAGAACATCCTGCCTAAAAGTCAGCATATAAGTTATAGTTAGATGCTTGTGGCAGGGTAAGTTCTCTTGGGGAGAACCTTTTTATTACTTCCCTAAAGCAATGGCATTTTATGCCAACGAGGGGATTACCTTCCTCCCGATGGGATTAGTAGTAGCACACATCAGCTAGTTCACAAAAGCATGTAAGAGATTTAGTTAATAATGAGCATCTAAGTACATGTGTCGATATATCAAAGGGAAAGAAAAATTATGCATATCCATAGTGTATTGTGTGTAGTCTGTGACTTATAGCTATTGATACCTAAAGTTCTATGAAGTGGAAAAGAAAAATTAAACTTTTAGTTTGTAGAGATGTCAGGCAGGGCACCAAGTAAAGAAAAAAAGCAGTAGCATCACCACTAATCTGGATTGGGGGCGCAGCATGTGATGGAAAAAACTGTGCCCCTCTACTCTGCCCTGATGAGGCTACAGCTGGAGTATTGTGTCCAGTTCTGGGCTCCCCAATTCAAGAAAGACGGAACTACTGGAAAGAGTCCAGCGGAGTGCCACAAAGATGATCAGGGGACTGGAGCACCTCTCTTATGAGGAAAGGCTGAGAGACCTGAGTCTGTTTAGCCTGGCGAAGAAAAGACTGAGAGCGGATCTCATCAATCCTTATAAATATCTAAAGGGCGGGTGTCAAGAGGATGGGGCCAGACTCTTTTCAGTGGTGCCCAGTGACAGGACAAGGGGCAATGAGGACACACTGGAACACAGGGAATTCCATCTGAACATGAGGAAAAACTTCTTTACTTTGAGGGTGACAGAAGACTGGAACAGGCTGCTCAGAGAGGTTGTGGAGTCTCCTTCTCTGAGATACTCAAAATCTGCCTGGATGTGTTCCTGGGCAACCTGCTGTAGGTGAACCTGCTTTGTCAGGGGGGTTGGACTAGACGATCTCTGAAGGTCTCTTCCAACCCCTACCGTTCTGTGATTGTTGGCTCACGTCCAGCTTTTCACCCACCAACACCCCCAAGTCCTTCTTGGCAGGGCTGATCTCAATCCCTTCACTCCCCAGCCTATATTGATACCAGGGGTTGCCCCAATCCATGTGCAGGACCCTGCACTTGGCCTTGTTGAACCTCAGGAGGTTCACATGGGTCCATTTCTTGAGCTTGTCCAGGTCCCTCTGGATGGCATCCCATCTCTCAGGCATGTCAAGCACACCACTCAGCTTGATGTCATCCTGAAACTTGCTGAGGGTGCACTCGATGCCACTGTCTGTGTCATTGATTGATCAGTACTGGTCCCACTATGGACCCCTGAGGGACACCACTTGTCACCAATCTCCATCTGGACATTGAGCACTACCCTGTGGATGCGACCATCCAACAAATTTCTCATCCATCGAAAAGCTCACCCATCAAATCCATACCTCTCCAATTTAGAGAGCAGGATGTTGTGGGGGACAATGTCAAAAGCCGTACGGAAGTCCAGATAGGTGACATCCGTAGCTCTTCCCTTGTCCACTGATGTAATCATTCCATCATAAAAGGTCATAGGTTAGTCAGGCAGGACTTGCAGTTGGTGAAGCCATACTGGCTGTCTCAAATCACCTTCCTGTCCTCCATGTGCCTGAGCATAGCTTCAAGGAGGATGTGTTCCATGATCTTCCCAAGCACAGAGGTGAAAGGTTTTGGAGTGTCCACTGTGGAAAAATAGATTTGAGCAGTCTCACCTCACAGCTCTGGCCAGAGCAGAGCCCCACTGCAGCGCAGCATGCACCTGAGAACAAACCTACATCACTGGGAAGACTGTGGCTCCAGATTCCCCTCTATTACAAATTGGCAGATTACCAGCCTGCACAACTCAGGATCTTCCCTACGGTGTTTCTCATTTTTACAGCATACCTGTCTGCATCTTTATATGTATGAAATTACTTACATTAAAGTTTTCAACTATTCTTTAAAATGTAATTAATTTAGGATGAAACTAGACCCTAAAACATCCCTGTTTTTACAAAGCTGCTTAGAAACTATAATTAAATTTTATTCAAATCAGAGTTAAGATCCAAAGATAAGTGGATAAAGGAAATAGTTTAAAATAAAACACTTGGGAGGTTTGCATTCTTTCAGACTTTTCTTTTCCAAAGTGTTTTGAAATAGGATTTACTGAAAGAACCATGTAATAACATCGTAGCTGTGGCAGCTCTTTCATATGTGGCATTAAATGCGATTGATTATTGGATGCTGTGTAAAAAGTTAAGAAATGTGAAATATTGTAAAAATTGAATTGATGTATCATTTAAATATTTGATAAGTGAAATTGGTAAGTTGGGGCTGAGTGTCTTCATTTTGCTATGTCAGTCTGTATTTTTAGATAGCTCTTTTGTGCAAAAGATTGTACTTTCAGTTTAGATCTGTTCTTTGGTACTGTTTTATCACAGGGCAAAACCTAGGTATCCATTTTCTATTAGGTTGCTTTAATAGTCTGTGGTCCTTTAGTCTAAATAGCTTCTTACACTTTACGCTATTTTAGCTGGTATATTTGGAAAGAACATTTTAAGTGCTGAGCAGGATTTTCAGATTTGAGCTTTTCTTATCGTTTCTGTTGTTATTCTGAGCAAAGGGAGAGCTTTGGATTCTTTACACTAAGCATTGGTTGAAAACCAGCTCTGGGGAAAAAAAAAAAGACTTTAAAAGAAAACTCTGAACGTGTGTTTGTGTCCTGCAAAGTTAAAAGAAAGAACAAATTTCTTCAGTGTAACGTTTCTATTTTTTTAATATAAATGTTACAAATCTCCCCCTCCAATTCATGGTGATGCTTTCTGTTCAAATACAAAGGCGTAATCTTATTAGCCAAAGACTAAGAAGATTTCTTTGTTTAGTAGCAATTAGCCTTTGCGGCTGCTAAACTGTAGAAACTCCATAGACAGCTTTAGGATCCTTAAGCATTTCTGCTTTAGTAGCCTTCAAAACAGCTACTGATTTTCATTGAATCTCTTCTCTTCTTTCATGTCTGTGAATATGCTCAGCTCCATGATTTTGTTTTATTTTCCTCACTGAGTCAACATAATAATTCTCAGTGTTTTGGGGGAGCACCACTGAGCCCATTTAGGAAGTGCTGTGTGGTGCCTCTGTACAGTGGTGACTGACTCAGATTATTTGCACATCACCCCAAAAAAGCCAAAATGAATGAAGACTGAAGATAGTGAGCCTGAAATTGAAAAAATAATAATGAGAAAGATCAATAAAAGGTCAAAATATTTGCTTTCATTTAAAAATCAAGTCATTGAACAGTACAGAACTTGTATCAGAAAAGTTGTTATTTAAGAAAACTTGGGGGCTTCATCAAGCAAGCTTTTTGCATAAAGTGACAGGAAGCCTGAAACATTATTGTCAAAATTAATTTATTCATTGGAATAGTTTTGTATATCTCCTGGATGCCTTGGATCAATGTGTGTGTGGACTGAGTATACATATCAAAAAGCAAAGCTAGCTCAGAGCCTGTTTCATCATGTATCCAGCTGGGATTGCTGTATGCCGAAAGATCAGAGAAGCAGCAGTGAGAGTAGTAATGGGATCTTCAGTTTCTCCCTGTTCAGATGACGTGACTGTCTCATCAGGATGTTGTGAAAAGTCACAGTTTTTAGACACAGTCAACAACCAAGGGAATTGGTTGGTGGGGCTGTGAGAGGCAATGTCACTTTGTCCTGGGTGGAGTTTGGTTCAGAAGAGGCACATTGCAACAGCAGCCGCTAGGTTCAGCATCCTACTGAAACAACAACAACAAAACAAAAAAAATCCACAACAGTTGTGATCCATTTCAAGAAGGGACACTGCACAAAAATAAAGATACTTACTAAAAAAAAAAAACCTAAAAAAGGTCAGCTAAGAGAAGGAAGTTGTACCAGGTGGTATAGAAGCTACCTAAGGACACCATATGTGATATTCGAGGCCAGCGCCTACCACCTGCCGTGAAAGGCTTGAGATTAAGCGAAAGGAAGGCAGCAGAGCTAGACAACAGAGTAAGGGAAGTTGTTAGAAAGAAGTAGGTGTCCTTTAAAAAGCTGAAATCACACCTAAATCATGTTTTAAGCATATTTAAATGTAAAAACGTGGTAAGACAGGCTAAGGAGTATTTGAGCAAATGGTACGAAGAATTTAAACCGGTAATAGGTCTTACTTATAATGCATCAGGAGCAATGCACCTGTCTGTCTTTTGAACCGATGATCATGGTGTGAAGAAGTATTTAGAGAGGCCTCTTTCAGAGAAGTTACATAAATTCTTTGCATTGGTGTTATCTGTGGAAAAAACTATGGAGAATCCCATGCTCGAACAGTCCTTCTTGGGCTTTCTCAAAGGGTATGTGAAATTGAAGTGATTTAACTTAATGGTCATGCAACAAAATAAATGATAAAAAAAAATCACCAGTACCAGATTTTATTCACCTAAAATTTCTGAAAAAAAATCAAGGAAAAACATTGCCCACGTTACTGACAGCAATGCATAACCACTCACTTTTCAGATTGCCTTGTTATCAGAGACTTTGAGGCTGGATAGTGTGATGACAATTTTTTTAAAACAGTTCTTAAATCATCCAGGGAACTGCAAGCCTGTAATCCTGGGGTTTGCCTCAGGCAGTTCAGCAGAAATTATAATGCAAAGTAAGATTTGTGGATGCCTGAAAACCTGTGATCTGCATGGGAAGGATCAACATGAGATTTGCAAAGAGGAAAACTACACATCTCTTGGAATTCTTTGAAAAGCCAGGAAATATGTGGATACGGGTGCTACAGCTGATGTGGTTTCCTTGAATTTCCACAAAGTTTTTGATAAAGCCCCTCACCAAAGGGAGCACATAGATATAGCGTGAAACAGAAAGTCCCAGAGTAGGTAAGTAGATGAAGAGAATGCAACAGTTCTCAAAACAGGGAGGTCACAACTGGAGGCTTGTGTTTGATAGATGGTCAACTAGAAAGCGTGAACAGTGAAATCAGGTTTCCTGATGGCTACACAGATACTGACTGCCCTAAAGGCAAGAGCTGGGTGCAGCATAATCTCAGGTTGAGTGTTTTGTCAAAAATGGCAGATAAGACACATTATAGATAGTTGTCGAGTGATGCACTTAGGAAAAAATAACCAGTCGAAATTCACCTGCAAAATGGTGGGCTCAGAGCTGGCTGTTACCAAGCAGGAGTAAGATTTTACAGTATGATAAATAACTTTGTGAGAGCAACATTTCAGCTTTCAGCAGCAGTCAAAAAGCAAATAAAATAATGGCAATTGTTAGGGTAAAAGGTACAAAAGAAGGAACATCATTATACCACTGTATAAATCCAAAGTTCACCTTATCTTAAATGCGGTGTATGGCTACTGTTTAATGCAGGTTACAGTACTAAGTAGATGGTTGTTGTGACCAAGTACTGTTCTTCTTATGGCAGGAGTTTAATATAGCTTAAGAGTAGGAGAAATTCATCTGTACAGACAGTCAGACAAACATTTAGGATTGAAGACTGTTGCAGACCGTGATATCTGCCTTTACTTATTATTGTCATTACTGTTAATTGCATTTGCTTTAAATCCAGGAGGTAGCACTCTGGTAGGCAGCGTATATGCAACAGTTGCCAGTTTTATATGAATTTGTCATTTGTGAGTATACAAATACAGTATGAATGAACAAACGAAAGATGGTCCCTACCCCAAACACCATCTAGTCTTTTGCAATTTTCTCCAACATTGAAAGTGTTGTAGATTACTAAAACCTTTGAAGTAGATTTGAAACAATTTTTTAAAAAAAAAAGTGTAAAAAAATTAGTATCATCTTGTGCTCCTGATATTTTTTCAGTTTTGCTTTTATTCTAATAAGCCATTACATTTTATTGCATTCGTTAGCCACAGCTTTTCTCTCTTGGCCAAATTGTAGCTGCTGATATCTTAATTGGCACTAAAAATAGTGTTGTTTTTTTCCCTTGCAAGATCCTAAACCGAAATTAAATTCCTCTGCATTGACTGCTTGGTATACCATGGAAAATCCATCCAGTATATCAGGGAGAAGAAAAGAATTTAAACTGGATGAAATATCAGGAGAGGTACATGGTATGTTTCATCTGAGCAAAAGAACAAAATTACCACGAACAACACCCAGAAAGCATACTGTGGGACTTGGTCCTTGAGCAGGAGAGCCAGGTGCCGTACTTGAGTCGCGATGAACACATTATAGAGGAGATTTCTAAAGCTCAGAGGATATTCTTTGACTATCTTTTCCTCAGTCTGCTTTATCTCTGTTTTGTTTTGGTTTTTTTTAATGTGCTGTTCTAAAGGTTTGTTGTAATAATATTTTTAAAAATCCCTAGCATCATCAGCTTATTCTCAGACACTCAAAGCCAAACTTCATTATGGCATGCTGTGGAATTCTGTATACCTTAGACTTGCAGACATCTAAATAAATAGCCTTCAATTTTTCATTGTCTTATATGATGCTTTCCCTGAATGTTTCCATCTGCCATTGTCTGAAGGAGCTGAAATAGTACAGATAAACTTCAGGAAGCTCATCTTTTCAGTCACGGAGTTGCCAGCAATGTGTTCATGCTGATGGTTAGTCTGGATGGGAGGAACAGTCAGCTGTTGCTGTTAGACTGTCTTAAGCTTTGTATTTAATCTCTTTATGCCTCCAGCTGCCCTGATGATGAATACAAAATAACTTGCTAATATAATAGAAGTTAATAAATAAAAGTCAGCTTATTTCTAGTCTTGATATAAATCATTATTCTTATTATTTTCTGGTTTTCTTTGAAGATATAAACTGGAGGTGCTGGCTTTTCATTATCAAAATTCAATAAACAGTATCTAGAAAATGAGTCCTCTATTTCATTTTAAGTGTGTTTTTTGACATATTTCTGCCTCTCTTCTGTTAAGTAGACAAGCAGTTTGCAAGGAGAAAACTTTTTAATGTTTCAGTCCAGATGAGATAGACTGTTAGAAGATGACTTTCTTTTGGTGCTGACTTTCCTTTTCAGGCTATTCATTCCCACTTCCATATCATTCTGTCAGTCAGGCTAGTGTGACTGTGCATCTGCATGGTAAACTTCATCAGGAAAGTAATCTAGACTAAAAATAATCCAGAAAAGAAAAAAAAATAAAAAAACACCAAAGAAAACAGTTATTTTTAACTCTGAACAGTTCCTGAGGAGGGTGTTCTTATTAAGGCTGAAAGAAATGCTTATGAAATTACAGCCATGGCTGGAAAATGTATATGGGCATTCTGTCTGGAAGTCACTTTGCTCAATCTGAGAGGGCACCGAGTCCAGACTAAACAGGTTAAAGACAATTGCTTCTGGATAATTGGATTATGTGATAAAGTAAGCCACTTGTGGAGCAGAGATGGGTTTTAGGAGGGAGAGAGGTGGCAGGCCGTTATGGAATAGAGGGAGAAGAATCATCAGCTCTTGTGGAATTTAGGACAAGCTGTAGCTGCATTGATATTCCTGTCAATGTTGCTTAAGTATGTATTCAACACTTTACTAAGATTGCTTGTGTAATATATATTCCCTGCATTTGTTATAACTGTGCTGCTTTGACATAGGCCTCTTCAGTCAGTGGGAAAAATTATTGGAACCAAATTCATATCTATTGAAATTTTATCAGCCTCCCTACTGGTTTGAAATGTAGACAGTCCAAAGGGTTTTTTTTATAAAACACTGGATTTTGTTAATTAGTAAAAATCAGTCTGATGAACAGATTCATGTTAAGAAGCTCCTTCCTCCGCACCTTTAATTTTTGTAAAAGAGACTAATTCTTCTCAGTTGTTGCAAGCATCTAGTCCATCCAAATTCATTGTCCACATTTCCTTTGTAATTAATAGATGGGGAGAGAGAGAGAGATGAAGACTTTCAGGGTGCATTTCCATCCCAGCTGGTTTAGGATAAGGTAAATTGCTTTCTGAAGATGCTAGTGACTCTTGGTTTATCAGAGGGAGCGTAGGTCTAAGCATGCACTAAGTATTTTCTCTTCAGACAGCTAAAGTTGTGGGAGGTGAATCCCACTGAACATTTTATTTAAGATCATTGTGTGGGCTGTGACCTAAACATTATGGTTTGTACTTCTTGTACAACTCTTATTTACATTTTAGCATAGCTGTTATAATCAGGTAGCCTTGCTGGCTATATAAACAACCAGTTCTTGAATCCCATTGAGCTCTTGGCGCCTGTGCATACCACGCACGTGTGAATTCAGTAAGCTAACTGTACCATTTGTAAAACAAGTATTTACATTCTGCTATTTGCTTGTGAAACTGCTCAGATTAATTAGATGTCAACTTGTTCTTGCATGAGGAGGCAGAAACAGAGGCCATTTTATTATTCTTTCTCTCAAGTCAAGTCATACAAATCTTTTTGGAGTTTCTTTCTCTGTAAGCATCCTCCTCTTGTTTACCAAAGTCTTACTGTGCTGGGATTATGCTAAGAAACATAGCGTTACAAGCTTGAAGAGAACAACAGATTTGTGTAATAGCTTTGGAATATTTTTCCTGTTATTTTCCATCCTCTTCCTTATGTATGCAAACAAGGTGTTTGCTGTTTTGATCACTGATACCCACTGAGCAGATGTTTTCATTGAGCTTTCCATACTGATGCACAGGTCTGGCTTTTGCTTTGTTTTTCCTGAGCTGGTAACAGTTCACTCTAACCCTAGCAGTGAGTTGTTCAAATTAATCCCTTTTGTGTGCCTTGCTTTGCATTTTTCAACATCTAATTTCGTCTTTTCCTGATGTTGAATCACTAGTAGCTCCCACACATGGAGCAGTAGATACTAAAGAGATATTAAAATACAGGGCAAAGAATGACAAAAACTGCTAGAGGACTGCCAATTTAAGAGAACTAGGTAAAGTCTTGTGTTTGATTTGTTTTCTGTGTTGGAGGAAACTCAGCATAGTTCTGATTTCCTCTCAGTTGGGTGTTTATCTTAATAACATACACATGGGAAGACTGTATTCATTCTGCCTTTTGACAGCTTCACCCTGGTCTCTTCAGACCTTCTGCTGTCCTGAGCTACCAAGGACAAGCAAACTTTTGGATTTGACTCAAAACGTCAATTATCTGAAGCCCTGTTCTGCGTTCTGCACCATTTTTTTCAAGTGGCGTCAAACCAATTGAGGGTGCTTGGCTGCATAACATACTGTAGTTTTGCTGAGATTTAGTGATTCTCGGATGCTTAAAGAGCATGTTGGGCCATTTTGCTGAGAGCACAGATCAGAGTAGCTTTATTAGCAAACAGTGTGGTTCAGGTTAACAGAGGGCTGAGAAATTTTATGGAACAATGTATCTATGTTTACAGTGAAATTCACCTATTGTAACACAAATACTCCCATGAAAACCCAAATTAGATCTTAAGATGAAACATTGATGTTTTGTTTATAGCATCTTTCACCATTCATATCTGCCTTCAGTTCTGGTATTTTATTCCTACAGGACGACACAGACGTTATTTTTCCCACATCCCATATGTCCAAATCATGTATAAAGATATTTAGCTCAAATACCATGCGTGCAAAACATTCCACACTGTGGGTACAAGGTGACGTTTGGTGTGTCTTTAACATGCTGTGGTGTTCAATTACAATACAGCAAATTTATTTTTATGCAGCCTTCTTCATAGAAAGTATGGAAAATTGCTTTGCAGTGAGTCATCTGTCAGCTAAAGAACTAAAAGTCTTGTAGTGATATTTAAAGAGAGAAAGTGGCTCAGAGCTGACAGAGTTCAAGACAGAAAAAGAAACAGAAATGAAAGAGAGGGCCTCCAACCATGGAGAAAATAGAGGCAGACTGGTAGGGGGAGGAGTGATGAGAAAGCCAAACAAGCTGAGAAAGTCAGAGGCAGTTCAGGAGACTATGCAGATAATTTGGAAACAAGCGTTGGGCTTCAGGTGTCTCTCCTGCATTACACCAGCAAAGATTCTTGGAATGGTGTAAAACCAGGTAAATAAGAGCACTGCAGTCCGTGCACTGTGAGGGATTTAGAGACATGCAGGTAGAGGTTGAGGGAAAGATAAACGGCTTAACTTTCTAGAGCAAGACATCAGAAGAACACTGGCGTTCTGCACCACACGATGTTTAAACATGTGAGGATTTTATTAGACCACGAAAGGGGGAATTTCAGTTAATTAGACAGGAATTGTTACAGGCATGAATATGGACTTAAGCAGCAGCGCAGTCAAAGGGAAGATGGATTCTGGCAGTCTTCCTTTGCTGGTGCCAGGAGGGCTTACACTCAGAAGTGAGTGTGTGGGAGAGGTAGTCAGTTCAGGGTCAAAGATGACTTCAGAACTATGAATTCGTGTACAGGGATAAGATCTGAGTAAAGAAGCATGAAAGCTGTCTCGGAGAGCAAGAGGGACTTCTTTCCCTTGACATTTGAGCCTTTTGAAGAATTAGCTAGTAAGGAAATTATAATGTAGCAAGGGAATGACAGAACCAAGACAGGCTGTTAAAGAGATCAGAGATTACTTGCCAAGGTCACTGATGCCTTGCATGCTTTCCCTATAAAGTTGATGTCCAAAGCTGAGCTAGCAGTAAGATTTCCCAAAGGAGGAGGATGTTTAAGGAGGAGAAGGTAGAAGAATCAGAAACAGATGGCTGGTGTTTTTAAGGCACAGCACTATCGTGGATGGATATCATCGGTATAAACAGTATAATCTTTTATTGTGAATTACATGCATTCTTCTTGCGTTCTTGGTCAAGTCTACCAACTGTTGGTGTGGGGCTCTTGTGGGAGCTCTCTCATCTCGTGTCCCCCAGCCTGCCCTTACTGTTTTTTGCCCTGACGATTCTTTTGACCTCACTCTCTGTGCGGAACCATATTAAGAAAGTAAATGTGATGTAAAGTATGTAGCACAAAGGAAAGTACAGTTTTTATTGAAAGCAGAAGGGAAAAGAACTTGTCTTCTAACTCGATGCTTTCAGAAAAGTTGGCTTTGACATTGTAGTACTGAAAGGCATTCTAAGCATTAAAGTAAGGTTAGAGCCACTCAGACATCCCAGAATTTGAAGGGAGATATTTCATTGTATGCAGTTCCAAAATGCTTATTACAGGTCTTCGTATTTACAACTATCATGTCTCTTTTGAATCTGCAGAGGAGGAATATCAAGGACAAACCAAGAGAAAGCGCATTCGGAGGAAGAAACAAAAGAACAGTTTACAAAACTCTAATAATTTACATGGAGAACAAACAGAATCTGGAATGCAAGAGACTCTTGTTCAAGATAATTTACAGCTGCAGCAGATAGACAGTCCCAAAATAAGCAAAAACAAAAAGAGGAAAATGAAAAAGAAGCGACAGAAAGAAAAAATGAGAGCAGCTGGCTTGGTAACAAAAAATACCAGTGTGGATTTTACATATCAGCCTGACAAAAACAACAGAGAAGAAGCAGCAGGCTTAAAAGACATAGATGAAAAGGCAGATAGCATTCTGGACTTCCTGCAGGCAACACAACAAATTTATTTCGCTGACAGTATGTACCACTCTTTTTCCTTTATTTCATGAGTATTACCACATAAGGGAAAATAGATGTGCACTTACTATTGCTGTAGAATGGATCAAAACTACTAGAGAAGCATGTCTTTTCAACTCAGTCGGACACATGGGTACTTAGTAGTTGTCCCATTTTCTGGTGTGTACATGAGTATGTAAGAGTCCACATCAATATAAAAAATTGTGGTCCTAATCTCTTTGTTTCTGTGTCTTTGAAAATATACATAATATTCCTTGCTCTTTTTTTAAACATTCCAATGAACTTGGTGTAAATGTAGTGGTTAAAATTGACCAAATTCTTCATTATTCTACAAGCAAACATCCAGAAGGATTACTTGCTTTCAGAGAGCTTCAAATGAGGGCAATAATTGCTATCCTAAACGACTTTGATGCTTACTGTCTCTGAACCAACCTACTTTTCAGAAAGTTCTCCTTCTCAGGAGGAGATATATTTGTAATCTATAAGGAAATCTAGACAGACAGCATCCAAGAGGAAAGGGGAAGGTACTGTTGGCACTGGGAAGGTGTATTGGCATAAAGCACTTGTGAACAACGTGAATGTGAACTGTTGCTCAATACACGTTCCATAGCACTTTAAAAAGGATTGCATGGGTATTATCCCTAATGGCCTATTGAATGTTCATCTGGCCACTAAAATCAGTGAAATTCCTACTGTATGTTTCTTCCATTGCCTTCCTAAAAAGCTGCTTGTATGGTGCTTATGTCATAAATGTCTTTCAGAAATAATGAAGTTTCAATGATAAGTATTATACTACTTATGTGTACATACACCAGATTATGTTGGTATCGTCTAGAATTAAATATGTTTTCTTAAGGGCAAGCTGGTGTGTTCTTTAGTTGCTCAGCTTAGAACATAGCTTTAAAATTATAATTGTCTCGTAAAACTGGAAAAAAGCACTGAAAATTTTTTCAAAGTGCACAGTCTTGAATGTCTTTGTGGAGCTGAATGAAGAATATTAATCAGCTTACCTACCTGTGTGATTCCATCTTAAGTCAGAGCTGTCAGCCCCTAGTCCCATAAAATTCATCTTTAGACTACAGAATTACTTTAAAAACCCTGTTAAGATGACATCAGGGATTTCATGTTAATTTTTTTTCTCAAGATTTATACATAGAATTTTCTTTGCTTACTGTTAAAGTTTTTCTGCTGTGTCAGGTCTTCACACTAAACCTAGCGTTCAAAATCCATCTTCCTTTCTGGCTAATGTATTTCCATCACCAAAAATAAGAATTTTACTACTTCGTTGTATGGCTAAGTAAATGTCAGCTAAACTACATTAATTTGCTGTAGTGGAACTCCAGAGTAACTGAGCAAGATTGCAAACTCAGTTAACAGTTCTGCTGTTAGTACATGACCCAGAACAGAAACCTGGTCAATTGTCCGCAGCTGTGTTGCATGTTGAATTTTAAGAAAAAGCGCTGAGCTTCCAGCTTTCCTGGAAGTCAAGTTCAAGTTTTAGCACTGGTTGACAGATTGATTGGCTCTGGTGTCTGACCTGCAGATCGGAGGGTTGAGCCAGTTGATTCCCGGCCACCTTGGAATCCACAGAGAGAAATACTCAGGTAAAAGGAAGTTCATCTACAGATAAGATGTCACATCCATAAATCACAGTGTGACTAACTTTCTTGTTCGGCAAATGCCAATTTATATATAGATCTGACATTATGCTGTTTGCCTTTTCTAGTTGAGTGACTTTAACATCCCTAATTTTTTTAGATAAAATTGGAAGCCATTGCTTTTAGTAGCATTTTCAAATGGTCACATTGCATTATACTTATGTCAGAAAGCTGAATCGGGAAAAAACTGTTCTTCTCAGTTGGCTTGCTAGTAAAAACCAGGAGAATTAAAGGGAGTCTGATTAAAGGGACAGACCATACATTGTTACTGGAATGGAAGAATGAATTTATGCTTTAGTACTGTAAATGATGTATGTCCTTCTCTGCTGTCTTGCATGCTGTAATATCTGCCGTTTATATAAAAACGTAAAAGTACAATAACAAGATAACTGGATGCCTCCAGAAGTGCTTTGCAGTAGTTCCAGCAGTAGTTCCACACAGTTGTTCCCCTGTCTCCACTTGTGTGTGTTTTTATAATACATAGTGTGTAGGAAGCAAAAACGCAGTGCTTTGGCCACAGTACAGTTTCTTCATCACACCTTCTCCCTGTGCTAATCATGAAAATTGAGATTCCTCTTGCATTCCTGTCACTATAAATCCTATTTTCTTTTTTATTTTTTTAATTTGATACTTTTTTCCTCTTACCATTGTTTTAATATTTACCAAAAAAATAGGAGAGCAAGCTGCTTTTTTAGTACCTGATACTTGGTTGTAAGTTGTACTAAAAAGGAAGATGCTGTCTTTGAAAAAAAAGTATAATTAGGAAAATTCTCTATGCTCTCTGAGTATTTTTAATGAGGTATTCCAATTGTTTTTCCAGAGAAATCAGAATGCACGGATTCTGCTGTAAATTCAGCAACTGCGCAAGAGCTTTTGCATTATCTTGAATCTCGCACCATCTCTTCCTCCGATGTGACTCTTCTACATCAGCTGAAATCCCTTGTATTGCTGCAGGATATTGAGAGATTGAAGGATGCTTTGAAACAATTCCAAGAACAATCCATGATGCCTCCTGGTAGGTACCATTCACTCATGTTCATTCACTGCTTTTTGTGTGGATTAAAACTCAAGTTTGTCACAGGGTTTTCTTTTATTAGGAAGCTGTAAATAATTATATAGTGGTAAAGATAAGCTTATAGAAAATTTGAAAGCATAATTCCCACCAAAAATACAGTGATTTTCCCTGTTTATTGTTTGGTTACAATCAGTACAGAAACTTCTTATACTTTGCAGCAACTATAGAGTACAAGATGATTCAGGTTCTTAAAACAATATTTTTTAAATCTTAACTGTTTTAAAATTTAATCATGTTTAAAGCATATTTTTAATACATTCTCTTTGTAGACTTTCTAAATCACGGGAATTAACTTGTTTATCTTGGAGATTTCACTCATCCAGTTAAGGATTAAATTTACATGCATAAGAATTAACAAAGCCCATTATTTCATTTCTTCTTGGTCACCTACGTGGCTTTTTTAACACATAGATTTTGCATGCCAAAGTTTGATTTACAGCTTTGTTTTTGTTTAAATATAAATGTCTGGTTTCATTTTCTAAATATTACTGTTAATTATGTAAAAAAGTAAAGTCAGTCTTTATAATAAATGATATTACAAAGTCATTCATAAAAAGAAAAATTATTATGTTACTAAATCTTATCATCCTTGAGGCACAAGACTGATTTCATTCATGCTCCTTTTGTTCTCTATTATGACCCCTATAATTTTAGTAGAATTTCTTCTTGGACAGTTAATGGTTCCTCAATTGAATGTGGGATCAGCATGTAGTCAGTAGACAGTATAATAATTCATTTTACAAGTAGTCTTCATTTAAACAGTCATTGTTACTTGTCATTAGTACTTTTGTTGCAGCATCAGCCAAATCTACAAGATGTGCTGAATTTTCTTGCCTCCCGAAGAATTTAATCAGTTGAGAGCACTCACTATGGCACAAGATTAATCTCAACCATTTTAGGTAGTGCTCTAAGACTTTTGAAGAATAACAACTGAGCTGGTAGTAGTGTGGTACCACAGTAAATAAGATCATAGCCATCAGAGGCTTAACAATAACATTCCAAGAAGAGACTACTGCTTGTAACATCATTAAATAATTTACAGCATGATAGTGGCTGGAACCTACTGCATGCAGCACGTTGTAAAAACACAGAAAAGAGAGAATTCCTGCCTGTAGAGTTCATAGTGGATAGATTTTGAAAAGGACACTCTGAAAGAAGTACATATGTATTCTTTAAAGTGTAGATATGGAGTATGACAGCCCTTAAGGTTCTGATAGTTCTGAAGTATCCACATACACATGGAACAAAATCCTTCTGTGCACTCAATAATTAATTTCAAGCCTAGATTCTGTGTTCTTAATTATAATCAGGTAGTCTCACTGGATGTAATACACATTTGCAAACTAAGTAGGACTCGGAAGGAGTAGTGGTAATGGTATTGGCCCTTTATTAAATGACCTAATTCAGCTTCTGTCAATTAAATCAAACTGGAACTGTTGAAGTGACCACATTCAAGATATTCCTTACAGGCCTTATCCAAATTCTTCTCAACACAGTAGGAATTCTGTTGGTTTTTTTAGCCTTGAGGCAAGCTGCTCTGTTTACTTTTGTGTAGCAGAAATGTCAAACTGAAGAGAGAAAAGAAAACAGAAGCAAATTAGAAACAAATCCATGCAACTACCCTAATTTTCTCATGGGGTTTTTTTATCACTTGAAAAAGCAGAAGACAGTTTTTTGAGTGATTTTTAAGATTCATTTATGTTTCTGCTGATACAGCCTGAAATTGTTTACTCTTCCAAATGATATTTTTTCCTAGTAACTATTGTCACTCTAGGCTCAATTCTAATCTCATTCCAAGTTCACGGTGGTGCAACCATAGTAGTTGATTTAATATTCATGAGGTACAACAGCAAACGAAAGAGGAAAATACATTATTATAAATTATTAAAGGATAATTAAGCACCTGTTAGATATTAATTTGCCTCAGCGGAGTTTAACATTACATTCTATTTGTAATTCAGGAATTTCAGTGAATGAGAAGACAATGGTCTGAAATTTTACCTTGAATTAGGCTTTTAATTGTACTTTTTTCCTACTTTTGGCTCAAAAATAGGTCATCCTGCCCAGTTTTTTTTTTATTTTAGATTTTATTCCCAATGAACAGGTGATAAAAGTTAAGAGTTATTACAAAAACTTGTTGTCTCAGCAAATTCAAGTTCTTGTTATAGAAATACAGGTTAGGGCTGTTTATGAAGATAAAAATATACAGTACATCATAATAATCTCATTTTTTTTACAAGTTTGATTATCTTGCCTTTTTTCTGTTTTGTTTGTTTTTACTGAGGCATGGTGTACTAGAAGAAAAGGTCATTTCTTATTAACATGATGAAAAGAAAACAAGTTTTCTTAATTTAAGCAAGGTGTATTATTTTTACAAAATGAACCTTTTTGATTCCCTGTAGTTCAAGAAGCAATATGTTAACCCTTTTTCCCATGCTTATGATTCTACTTAAGATGCCAGCATCAAAGGAGTTACAATGGGTGCTATGTTTTGTTCAGTTTTGTCTTTAACTTAAGGAAGGAAAGACTAGGAAAAAAAAAAAGAGAAGTGATCCATCTCTTTCATATAAGTGCACATTCTCCATTAGTAAACTTTACAAAGTAAACATACCATTATATCTTTTGTTTCCTCATAGATATATACGTTATGGTTTAAGCTAATTTTCCACTGGGGCTACCAAGTCCCATTTGGCAAGTTTATGCCTACTGATGATAAATTTGCTTTTCTTAGTAACTTTTTACAAACCTTTTAGAGTAAAGCTATGGACTGCCCAAGTTCTGCAGACCACAAATTGAAAAACACTGGTTCGAGACCATGTTTTGGTATTTCCTTCACACCTCTTAGCATGTTATCCAGATTGGGAATCATGGTTCAACCAAAAGAAACAATGAAGAAAAATGCTTGTGTTTTATCTTAAGCTCTTAGATCCCAATATTTGCAGTCATATCAAAGAAAGGTCTAACAAGGTTGGTGGTAGAGTCTGAAAAATTTTTCAGGAAGAGGATTGCTAAAGGATTGAACCAGAAAAATCATCAACATTAAGGTATTATATTTAATTCTTCATTTAAATGAGAAAACATACTTGAACAAGGAAATCTCTGTGGTCAAGAGATAGTGGTTGTTCTGTCTGGTTGTCGTCCTCCATCAACTTACCTTGTACTTTGTGCTTCAAGTTACTCCCTCAAGTTACCTTTGACCTTGTACTTCAGCACTGATACAAAGTTGAGGTTGGTCGAGTTTTTGTTTGAGCATGACTATTTAAACTGTCATTGTTCTCAGACTGTAAAAAATAACACAATGTCCAATTACCATTTCCATTTATTTGGTAGTCTTTAACACAAGTACTTACCTCTACCTAAAGCCTTCTATAAATTCAGGAAAGAGAATGTTTGGAAGTCAAATAGACATACTTTTCTCATGTTGGGGGCTTGGCTGATCTCTGTCAGAAAGTCAGTGGCCGTTTGCAAAAGGAAACCAGACACCTTTGTGATCCTGCACGGTGCTGTGGGCAAAGGAGAAGACCTGTGACTGGAAGCTCCAGCTCCATTTGCTGGCTGGAAGCTGTAGCTTTTGAAATGAGGGCTACTCAATTCCCATTTCGCATCAATTATTAAAGCATAGGTGATCGCCTAATTAAAAAAAAAAAAAGTCATTATCTCCTAATTTATGAACTCATTCAGCTTCTACTCATCAACTTCATTCCATTATCTATTAACATTTTCCCTTTGTTGATTAGTATCAAGTCTCAAATATACTCTTCCCTTGTTGCCTAGGAAATTATCACACACAGAAGAGCTAGAAACTTCTTTTAACTGCCTTTTTTTGGAGAGTTGTTTTTTATTTATGTCTCCATTGTGGGGGATGGGGAAGGTACATTTTGCAGACCAGAAGTATACAGTTACTGTGCTCCAATACTACACAGGCTGGATACACAGAGGCCCTAAAATGATTAAATTTAACTTTTTTTTTTTTTAATGAACATTAAAAAAAAAGGAAATGACATGTGGAAGCTATATTAGCATAACATTATAGAATCATCTTAAATGTGGTATTATGTGATAAGTACTGTAGAAAGTCCTGTCATTAAAAATACATAAAGTCACATAGGTAATCTCTGAATTAAGACAGAAGCCATGGCATTTTGAGGCTTTAATACAGCTGTCTGTGCAAGACAACTCATTCTCAACTGGGGTTTCTAGGTGCTACTGTAAGTTAAATAATAATGTGTGAAATTATTCTCCAGACAGAAAAGTGGAGAAGCTTGCACTCTTTTACCCTTACCCATATGATCATGTCATTTTGATCTCCTTTTTTTCTGAATTATTGAATCTTAACAAATAGGACATTCCAAAATACAGAACCAAAATTCTGTTTCTCATACAAATAACTGACCTCCTAGAAGAAAATGCACCTGTTTATCTAGAAATTCATATGTATTAGTTTTCAAGCTCCAATATCTGCATTGGTTTTATTGAAATGCTAATATCGAATGGAAACAGATGCTCACACAAGTATTTTTCATTAAGGTTCAGAAATGTCAAAGAGGTATTTCAGGAGGAATGTGTTTTCTTTGTTTCAGATCATACCAAGATAGTCACGTTGCTGTTTCACTACTGGATTACAGATATCCTTCCTGTGAAGAACAGGAAATAAAGCCTTACCTGTGTCCATACGCGCTGGGTTAAAATTTAATATACAAACTCTTAACCAAGTAGCAATTGTTCAGGAAGAGCAGTGTCAATACACATTCTACACCTTCAGGTAAATTAATTATTTTTCTGTGTTACAAACTCGAGAAGACAACAAACAGGGTATAACTACGTGTGATTTTTGTGTTTGGTTGGTCAAGAATATGCATATGCTGTGTGGCCTGAGTCTTCAGCTGGATTAGTATGTACATTTCACCTGAGGATAAGGAACTTACCAGGAATGATAAAGTCTGTATCAAGTATTTTGTTTAAGAAGTATAGGTTTGGGGGGGGTGTGTGTGTTTATAAATTAATCATTCCTTTCTGGAAGTTTTATTTCATGACTTTTCTTGTTTATCTGATGTGTCCGTTTACCTGAAAAACAGAAATATATTTTTATATTTAAATCTAAGCAACAGTGTGTCTGAGGAATGTATTTTTGCTCAATAATCGGCTAAATTGTGGAAACAGATAAATTTCTACATGTGGGTCATGTAGGTACTGTTTGGAGTTATGCAGGAACTTGGATAGCATTTTCAGACCTATTGCACGGCCCAGCCTGTTACGATCCAATGGGCTTCACCGACTGCAGAATTATGGGACTGGGTTCTCTCAATGATTACTGTGTGGTCTTTCTGCAACTGAATTTTTCCATGTGTAGATGATACAGTAAATAATATCCAAGGTTGAAAAATGTTTTGGAATCCTGAAAAAGAAAATGCTTCATGAGAGGCTTTTCTCTCAGCTAAGTCATTCACCTTATAGGTGATGCAGAGCAAACAGTTTCTCCTCTTAGTGTGTTAATTTCCTCCTCAGTAGGATAGGGGCAACATATTTGTCTCCTCCAACGTGCGCTTGGAAATGTATTACTGATGGGACTGTATAAACGTTATGTGGGGTTTTGGCTTTGGTTTTTTATTATATTGCCTGATACATCCTATTGCAAGGCATTGTTTTTAGTGATGCTCAAAAATGTGTAATAAAAATACAATCATACCTCTTTCTTGTTAATTGAAGAAGTTAAAAGGGATTCAGTAACATGCCAGAGGATTGCAGGTGCAGAAGAAATGGTCTTATGGCTAAAACAGCTGTGTACGGCTCTGGAGAACTTGAGTTAGGTCTGTATCTACTAGGAAAAATATTTAAACCAGACTTTGCAGAGCGGAATCTATTAGTGTGTTCCCTGTTTTAATGCTCCTGACTTGCTAACACATAGGCACTGAACTGTAGCTGTGACCTTTCACTGAGATGCTGTGTGCCTCAGTCCCACATCTGGAGACTGAAGCAAATATCACTTGAATGTGAAGCACCTAGATACTCTATTGACAGATCCCACCGGAAATTAATCACTTCATCCTCAGATTGAGGTTTGAATGTCATGCAGTAAATGAGGCCTAGGAACTGCACAAAAAGGATATGCAGCAACTCATTAGGTAAGCATCATCTGCCCTATACACTAAATATGAAAAAATAAATGAGATCATGTAATTAAAGATAGTATCTTGAAACACAAGTACAAACCAGGCCAAATTAGGACTGTGCGAACAACTCTAGTGCCTACATTTCCTGATACTCGAGGGACTGTGCTGAGGGGTGTTATAAGGCTGCTGCCTTGGTCGGACCCCAGGACCTGGGGCTTCCTCCTCCTTGTCCTCTGGATCCCAGGCTGGTGCACCTGGAGACCTGGATGTCTCTCTGTCCCACACCAGCAGAGGCGACTGCAGCTGTCATGTTTCCAGGTTCAGCCGGTAGTGATGCTTCACACGTACCTCAGGGACGCACGCACACGCACATACGACACTGACATGGCCGACTACACAGGCTGCACTGCCTTTAACAACACCCATGGGTAACCCTGCCAGGACTCATATAAAATACAAGTGCAGTCATCTTCTGTGGCTGATTGGAATTGAAGTTCATGAGTGAACACACACATGCCCTTCGCTTTCTAGACTCAAGCCTACCCCCATTTGCAGATCCTTCGAACACCAGCACAGGCTCCCAGCCTCCATCATATCCCTGCCTGGATCCTGGACCTTCTTACCTGCTCTGCGGGTCTCCTGCTCACCAGCTAGTCCAGCCTGACACCCGCAACCACGCATTCACACACTCATCTCACAGGCACTCACGCACTCGTCTCACAGCTTTGTTTATTGCTTTAATTTCTCCTCTTTATTATTTCTGTTACAGTGCTTGGCCATTTCTCATAATATTAAAGCGATTTTTAAAATTACACTGAATTCTAAATAGCTGCATACAGAGGAGAGGATTTTGGTATCTTTGCCAAACAGAAATATTTTCTGTTATCAGTAGTCTAATCCCAGAATGTGAGTAACATTTCTCAGGTTAAAAATGTACTTTGCTTGAATTGGGTAATGATGAGAAAAAGATTGCTTTCAGTCTCTTTTTTTCTTTTTAACCACCGTAAGAGCCTTATATTCTGTGCAGAAGTCAGCTGGTCCTAACAAAGCAAGCCTGGGAATAGTTTCAGAGCCCTAGCTAGTTAGAGTCAGTGATATCTGATGTCTTTGTAAATGACCTGCGGTACGGGCTGAATCTTACACTTATCAAACCCGCCACTATTACACTAACAAAGATTATACAGGGTTGAGGATAAAGTAAAATCTGAGATGTTGGAGAGTTTAGAAAATTGGACCAAATTCAAGCAGATAAATTGTAGATTGTCATTGCAGATAAATGCAATCACGTAAGAGTGTATTTGTTTCTGAAACAAATGTGCCAAACAATGGTGTGCTGAACTGTAACACGTGTAAGGACACTTAAGAGCAATAAGAACACAGCAGAAAGATCTAGTTCAAAAGCAAAAGAAATGGACATTGCTCATCCGATAATAATATCAATTAGACAATGTACTAAAAATGGCAGGGGAGAAGGATTGTTTGATTCCATGTTTAACATCCTATTTGCAGTCACAAATACACCAGAATTTTAATACCTAATCACTTTTCTGTGTTTCTTCTCTAAAAGAAATGGTGCTGAATCTCCTTACACCTTTTATTTGAGGAGCAGTATAACCAACAAGGCTGGGATGTGAAAACTGAAAAACTGAAATTAATATCCACCAGTGAACACAGTGTGTTTTACATTTCACTATACGTGGCTCCTTCAACATAGCAATGAAACATGTATCGCTGTGGGTTTTCGTGCTAAATTCATAAATGGCAAAGGAGATGGCCTTGAATTTTTGCTTTTTCTGCAGTCTAATGAATGTGCAGTATCGTGGAATTTCTGAAGCATGGAAGAGTTTTTTTAGTGGACTTTGCATCAGAGAACTTCAGACTGAACTGTACACACACTATTATCAGCATATTTCAAACTTCTGGGAAGACAGAACTTAAAAATTTTGTTTTTAAAACCTAAACGGACTCCAACAGTAAGAAGAATTTAAGGATCAACTGGAAAGTAGCCTGCATGTGGCTTCAAGAGTTAACTTTATAGTTTGCATAATTAAACATTCCACAGTAAGGAAGGAACAGCAGCAGAGTGGGAGAGTAATCGGGCTCTGAGTAGGTGGTGGTCCCTTCCCTAGGCTCTGTGTACAAAGAAAACCACAGAGGCTGAAGTAGTTTGGGACATCTGTAGTGGTGAATAGCTGATCACTACGCTTGTACGCAAGGGTTAGAGTTCAAGTCATCATCTCTATATATAGGTACATACTTTATTCTCAAAATTGCCTGTAAGACCTTAATTCTTCTCTTTTGTGGATATGTAATGTGGGAATCGGTCTCTAATATTACAGATTTTTTTACTGCTTCATAAGTGGTGCAGTATTTTATACAGTACTTTACAATCACGTAGCATTATAAATTCCTTAATTTGTTTTCTATGACAGCTGGCCTTTCTCTCCTGCACCAGTGCAGCGGAGTACTACTCAGTAGGCTGAATCCCTGAAATGACATCTGGGGAAAAAAAAAAACGCTTTAAAAAAAAAGACAAAGAGGGAAAAAAGTGGTGAGTGGCAGCATGAAGGCAGGCAATTGTTAAGCTGTCTTTGACCGAAGAAAACATATTTCACCCAGTAATAGCTGGCATATCATAAAACCAGTCCACAGATGCAGAGTGGAAAGTGGTGTGTGTTACACTTGTACAGTATGCTACACGTTGAGAATAATAACAAAGAGTGGTAGTGAAAAAAACAGCAAACTGTAAGATTGGAAAAATACATTATATTTAATATTTAGGCCAACCTCAGGTTATAGCTATGTAGATTTTGTAATTGCTTCAGTCCTAGATTGCACCTAAGGAGGGCTGCATTGTACATGTTTATGCAGCTAATTTAGCTTCACTGTTAACTACTTTATCCTCTGCATTGCATCTAAGTAAATTTTGTTGAATAGGCTAATTATAGTGTCTGAGTACCTCACAATTTTTAATATATGTTCTTCTTAGGTTAAAAAAAATGTATATTTTTAAACTGCTAGATATATGCTGAACTAAGCCATGCGGGAGAAACACTACACGAGTATAAAGAAAAAGCAGAAATTTACAAATGCTGTATATGTTGCCTATCTCTAACGATCCAGGAAAAAACTATGTATTCTATGATTCTTTGAAAGCAGTGTATATGCACCACAGTCAGTCAAAGTCAAATATATAGCTTTAATAAGGACGTTCTCCAACTTGAGTGCTTAACTTTGTAGAATTAATAGTCTGTAGTCATTTTAATGAACTGTACACATTTGTAAAGCATATAAGCACATTGTAGTTCTCTTTTACATTATTACTGTAATGCTACATCCTGGTTTAGGATACAAAATGCAAAAAAAAAAGTGTTATCTAAGATTGAAGAGGACTACACAAAAATAGAGAAGGAATGAATCTGTGGTTCAATACCTTCTTTTCTGTTGCATCTGCCAGAGTCTGGTTTCTTCACTTTCAAGATCTTTGCCAGTCTTCTCAGTCCCTCAGTTAGTGCACAGATGATGCCTCCATCCTCTCCGCCACTGGTACTAGCTTACATCACCCACTTGCTACATTTTCAGATTAACACATCTGTGCTTTTTCCCCACAATGCCTTCTACAGCTCTCTACAGAGCAGGCTTTCTATCGTTTTCCTTCCCTTCTTTAAAACTCTCCTTTGCCATGATGCTGCCCAAAAGCTTGGCAACAGCTAGGTCAGTAGTGTGCTAAGACAACTGCCTACTGTGCTGACTAATGGTGCCTTATTGTATCTGTGTACTCCCACATCAATCTGCCTGTTTTCTCGTCTGTTTTTTCCTTTCTTAAACAGTAGCAATTTGATGCAGGGATTGGCCTGCTGCACAGCACCCAGCACAGTGAATCTCTATTACATCTGAGGTGCCAACGTGCTAGAGGAACATAATAGACTCAACTACAATCAAGAATATGCTAGAACATGCAAGCAAGGCTGCTGATAGTTTTACATTGCGCACATGACCAGTCTAGTAAAACAGGGACCTGGTTCTTCCTAGTAGGTGCTTTGGAGGCAGTGTTCACCTGCAGCTGGCTAAGGAGAGCTTGGAGGCATGCAGGGTGGGAATCATTTCTCCTAATTTCAGATGTCTGCAGTGTAGATGTTTCCATCTGAGCTGCCTGTCCTTATCAGTTTATAATCACTGAGATGAAATAGATTCTTGTACAGCCCGATATAACTGATTGCTTCTGGACATCTATTTTAGGATAAGAACAATGGTACAAATAGGAGAACTTATGTCTTTACATTGACTGTTACATCAGCATAAACAGGTAGGTCAGATGGAAACATCTGCATTGCAGGCATCTAGATCTTGTAAAAAACAATTAATTTGCTGCGTCCGAGAAGGGGACAGGGATATATATGTTGCATGACCAAAACATTGCCTACTCCTGGTGCTGGTCTGGCAGTGGCAAGCTCCTTCAACTTGGACAGGGCTGAGACCCCTCCTCCTCACTGCTTTTTTATCTTCTGTTGGGAAGCCATTGCGTGGAAGTGGTAGAAGAGGGAAGGAGAAGAAGAGTAAGCAGGTGTTGTACGGCTGTGATGGAACTCACCCAACACAAGCTGAGGAGGTGCTTCTCCTGCTTTTCCTCTTGTTCCCTTCATGTGATCATGCACAAAGTGCCCTCCACAGCTTCTCAGACAGGCTCAGTAAAACATTGCTGTGTGATTGATTCCTCCTCCCAGTAACAATAATGAAGTGGAAACAAGTATAAATGCACAGAGAAGGAGTAACCATTGCTAGGAATATCAAACTGATTACCCATTACCTGTGTTCTAGAGAGTAAATCAATAGCAAATATATTATTTTCAGAATCACAGGAGTAATCACCAAACTCTGTAGACATAACGACAGCTGTTTGCTCTCTGTCTGGCATGTTGGAGCTTAAAATGAAGGTCATGTTCAAAGCTGATTGGAATTCAGGGACAGCGTCTTAGCTTATTACCATTACTATAGTGCTGGATTCTATTTACATTGGTAAACAGTTTAAAATACTTGACATGTTATTCAATTAAATCTGTGATTGCTAAGTGACAGACCAAAGTGCATTGATTTTTCCAACCACATTAAGCTAAGTACATGGCACAGTGTTTCATTAGCCTGTCTGCTTAACCCTTTCACATTAATTCAATTACCCAGTATAAAATTAATGTGTAAAATATTAAATAACTCTAAATTTCTGAATTAGAAGGTGTTGCAAGAATATATTCATCTTGATAGTTTCTGACATATATTTATTACTGGATGATTTATAATCTGCTACAGATCACATTGTTATCCAGATGGTAAAAGTCACTCAGAAAGTTTTTTCTCTGTACTCACTCAGTAAATTGATAGATTGATGGAGAGTAAGACAAAAAAGGACATGAGATTATCTTCTCTGACCCCATCTTGGATCCCTGGTCATAAATTTTCCTTTTACTTCAGGGTGAGGACCAGTAACTTGAGTCTGGCAAAAGCACAATTTGTGGTTTTTGCTAAAGTAAGTCTTGTGCAGAGACAGGCAAGCTTGATTTAAAGACATCAAGAAATGAAGACTTAGCCCCTTCTCTGGTCATTTATTCCAGTACTCAGTCACTCTCATGGTTAGAAACATGTGCCTTATTTTAAATTTGAATTTGTCTAGATTTAATTTTCAGCCATTAGTTCTTGGTATGCTTTTCTTCACTAGATTAAGTAGCCCCTCGCTAGCCACTGTTTTCTGTCTGTCAGAGTTTTTGAACGCTGTAATCAAGCTACAATGCAAACTCCTTTTTGCTACCCTAAACATTATCTCTTTAAATTATTTGCTTTAAGGTATTTTCTACAGCCTTCAAATTGTTTTTGAGGCTATGTGTACATTCTCTCAATTTTTTTCCAACATTTAGAGAACAAGTGTGCTGGAACTGCACATAGAACTTCATTTAAAATCTCAGCAGTGCAGACTTTCATACGCGCTAGTCCATTGTTTGTGGGTCCACTTTTTGCCATAGGATTGTATAAGGAGTCCATGTTGAATTATTTGTCATTATAGACAAGTACTCTTGAAATTTATTGCTTTCCAGAATTTGGTTCCTGGTTCCATACTTTTTATTCTTAGATGTCTGACTTTTTGTTTCACCATATTAACTTTAATTTTCTTTGACTGTGGCTAGATTATAAGGGATATAAATGGATTATTTTGCGTGCCTGTACTGCTTTCATTAGTATCAACTATCTGCTAATCTTGGTGTCATCTGCAAATTTTACCAGCAATGATTATATGTTTACTTACAGAACATTAACAAAAATGCTGAAGAGTGTCAAGTACTAGTACTAATCTTTGTAAGATCCAAAGAGTCATTCAGTCACAATTCCCTATTTATACCTTCTTTTTGAAAACAGAAAACTGAGATCATCTAGTGGATTTCTAAGGTATTTAACATGTACTTTATTGCCTTATATGCTTTTTTTGTTTTGATCAGAAAGTCCTGTGGCACTACGTAACTTCACAGGAGTCTAAATAGCACAAGGTGTAATGGTTGTCTGCTGCTGTCGACAAGTATTTCTTCAGTTTTCTACAAGAACAAGCTTTAATTTCTTTAGTTAAGGATAAGAGTCCAAACTAAAGACACTGTACAAAAAAACTACAGAATTGTGTTTTAGAGTATGTTTAAGGAGAAATGGAATAATTGAAAAGTATTCAGAATAAATAGCGTCTCAGTTTTGTCTTACGTGTTTTCAATTTGTTGCTCTGCAGCGAATGATTTGTATTACTTAAGAATGATTGTTGTGAAAGATTCCTTATTTTTAAACATCAAATGAAAAGTCCTATTTCTTTCTTTTCCTGCAAGATGTGATCCGTAACTTTAGTTATAAAGGTGTCTAGTATGTGCATTATCTGTTGTGTTGCATTTCTTCCAGCTGGTAATTGAAGAAAAACCCTTGCAATAAGTTCATTAACTACTGATGAAAAAAACAGGTTGGAGACTTAGAAGTTTGCTTAGGAAGTTGCATTCACAGCTTTATAGCGGGATATGCAAATTTTCAATTTTTTACAAAAGCAGTTCTCTGAGCAGATTTCCAGGCCACAGCAGACATGTTAACTTCAGTAGCAGTGTTAACTATCAAAACATTTTCCAAAGCCTAAGCTATTGTTGGAGACCACTATAAGGATTCATCAGAGATATTCACTGAACTTCAGCTTAGTCTCCCAACTTCTGCTGCTCATGGAGTGCCAAGTTGCTGTTGGTATCATGAATCGAAATGCAGGCAGCATTGATGTTTTCTGTCGGAGCTAGAAATGACAGAGAGAAGTCCCAGTTGCTCTCTGCCCAGATCTGTCACAGTCCAGAGAGAAGCAGGAGCAGATTCCCAGGAGGATCCTTGTATGAGACAGACCCACTGGAGGGATTCCCACTTCATTGCAGTGGTTCATCACCCTCATGGTTCCCTTTAGTCAAGGCTGTTTAACAGGCTGGCCCCAAAACTACACAATGGAAAAACAAAGGAGTAATAACAGCATAGCAGCGCAGTAACCAGCAAAGTCACAGTAGGGCCAGTTAGTACAGGGGCTATACATGAAAGGAAAATGATTTTAAAACAGCTGGCAACTGGAAGTACCGCTCCTGCACCAGCTGCAGGAGCCCGCAGTTCAAAGGTAGGAGAGAAAACAAGTGTTTTGTACCAGAAATTACAAAAGAAAAAGAGCCAAAGATAAGAGATAATCAGAGCAATACATTGATTTGTTCTCTCAATGTGAGTAAAGCTGGTGAATGCTGTTCTGCTGCTCTATTTGGGGAATGTCTGATTACCCTAGCCAGAACCTGACCTGTGGCTGTGTAAACCCCTTGCATACGAACAGCGTAGAGCCTCCAGCTCCCAGGCCCTGGCTCTGTGCTAACACAGAACATGCTTTGTAGGATTCCAAAAGGTTCCTTAACTCTCCCCTACACTGGAAGCTGTAGGGGAAAAAAAAAGTGTTTCTGCCAAAATGCCCTGACAGCGTCCTCTCTTTCAGTCTGATTCCCTTACGCATAAGCAAAAAACATCAGTGTTCAATATCAAGCCAAAAAACATTTCAGGTGTCCTTGTCAGGGTGCCTGAGACACAAAGACTTAGCTGACTATTTTGTTTGTACAAGTTCTATGCCCATCTACTTGCTCCATAATTTGCAAGGCCTTGCCCTGTTTCCCAGAGTGAAAAGCAGTCTCAAACTACCCTGCAAGTACCATAGGATGAGGATCCAAACATGGGCAGATCCTGGGAAGCAGATGGCGACAGTGACTTACCGAGGTGATGTAAACAGGAGGGAAGGAGAGATGGGACTACGTGACCGTGGCTTTTCCCTGGTAGGTTGCGATGGTGATTCACAGACCCGTTCTGATCTGTGCTCGGCAACATTCTTTTGGATAACCTGAGACTTATACTTTCAAATGAGAGTGGTGGGAAACTTGGGAGGTAAAAGTCACAAGGATGAGATGGCATTGAGCAAGTATCTTTAAGAGGATAATTATTCTTTTCAATAGTAACTAAGGGTCCTCTCTATCAACCTTGATGCAGCTCCAGTTGTCTAAGGCTGATCCAAATCATAGGAATTACTGGTATCCAGAAATCATAGATTCTTTGTACAGCAGACTCTTGCAGAGTATTTTGTTTGAAGCCAACTAAAGAAGTCTGAAAAGAATACTATAATACTACAAAGCCCACAAAACTTATCTGTTAGAAATCCAAACTAGGCCAGTCTTTGTCGCCCTTTTTTTTTTAACTGCATCTCTAAATTGTTGTTGTTATTCTTTATCCAGGATAAGCAAGCCATCTGAAAAAACTACCCAATAAAAGCATTCTACTCACAGTTGCTGTTCCTTCTCTTCTCTGGGTTAAAATCTAAGTCCATGGACCTCAGTATTATCTCAGTGCATGGAATGATGTGCTTGCATTGCCGTTGTGCTCTGCAGGGATATTCATTCCCTTTCCCAATCTGGCAGCCTGTGCTGGTGAGCAAGAGTCATTACAAGTGAGCGTGCTGTTCTGTGGTATGCCCTAAGGTGGCGGAAATGACTGTGGTCCAACTCTCAGCTCAAGGGTATTGTGCACCAGGATATTAACTGTAAAACTGGCAATATTGCTTTGGTGCAGAGTCCTCCTCCAGGCACCCACAAGACAGATGGCTTTATCAGTACACAGCCATTCACCTCTGCATTGCAATTGGGAAGAAATACAAACAAATTTCCAACTATCTTTACTAAGCAATTTTACAGCTGTCTATCTGAAATTAAAGCACCCTCCCTCGGTTGTGCTTTGCATTTTTATAGTGACTGGCAATCTTTTTTCCACAATGCTACGCTCATCCTTCCACCGAGTTTTTAATGCTCACAAAAATACGTGACACTAAGTTAACGAAGATCAGTGCTTCAGACTGTAGGCAACCAAGCAAAGGAGGATTCCGTGTAATTGGACACTTCCTATAGACCGGTGTAAAAACCAAATCATCTCTGTCAGGGAAAGGCTTTTGTGTACAAGTTCAGAGGAATGAATTGATAGGCACCTCATGGAAAGTCTTTGTAGAGCCCATACGCAGGGCAGCTTCCAGTCTGCAGCCCGTCAGTCCTGTTCCTCCTGAACTGCACTTTGAAGTGGTACGAGCCAAGGATTGAACCAGTGGGTTTCTCAGTAACTGAACATCTGTCTTTGGCTCAAATGAGTGTGAATCCATAAACACATCTCTCAAGTCGGAGTTAGTTTTCCGTTAGAGTCAAAAGCTGGTCAGAGCTAAATTTTAAGATGAAGCACCTGGGGCGTTTGCACCCGCTGGCTATGTAGTACCTGTGCTTCAGTTTCCAAACAGAGTTGACGCATACTTGCCATAAGTCTGCAGGTCTGGGAAGACTATGAAAGCATTGGTAAGAACACAGTAGTGTGAGAGGGAGAGGAAGACGAGTAGAGGAGGTAAGGAAGCAGGGAAGAAGAATAAAAGGACACATCCAACTTGAAGAGTCCTGTTTGCTCATTCTTCATAAAGAAACTTTTCCTACTTTTTTTTTTAATAACCTTCATGCCCTTTTCTATATCTTTTTTGAGTCTGCTTCATCCTTTTAGAGATGGGAGGACCAAAACTGCCCATGTTCTTAAAAATACAGGTTTAGCATGCATTTTTTGAAGTGTGCTTTGATTTATTCTTAGTCCTTTCCAAATAAATCAGTTCCTTTTTGACCCCTTACTGGGTGTTGGGCTGACATCATCATAGAACTCTTATTTCATTCCTGAACAGTCCTTATCGGTTTATGTAATTACGTGCACCACTTTGCAATACCCTACACGGAATTTCATCTGCCATTTTATCACAAGTAGTTCATGATCGTAGTGCTCTTCTGCAGCTCTGCACAGTCAGCTTTCAATTTTGGTCCCTGTGATAAACATAGTGGAATCAGCAGTCTCTGTTCCCCCATTATTCATCACCTTTTCCAGGTCATTTAGGACTTTGCTGAGCAGCACAGATCCTGGCACAAAGTCCCGCAGGATTGCGTTGGTGATTTCCTTCCAGTGGGAAAACTCTGCATTCCTACTATTTCTTTCGTATCTTTTAATTGCTTATTCATTCAAATGGGGATCTTCTTAGCCCATGAGACTTGCTTTTTAAGAGCTCTTTTTTTTCCCCCAATGAATTTTAAAAATGCACTTTAGTACACCTTGTCCGCTTATTTGTCTGTTCCTCAAAAAAAATGCCAACAGGCTTGTAAACTATGTCTTCCCTTTACAAAAGCTTAATGGAGTGGTTCCCAATATATTTTTGCATGTGTCTGCTCATTCTGTTCCTTGCAGTGATCCCTACTGATTTGCTGAACGAGGACATCATGTCCGCTGGTCTGTAGTTCCTCAGATCACTCTTGGAATCCTCTGTAAAACTTAGCCACCTTCCGGGCCCCTGCCACTGAGGCAATTCCCAGGGAGAGGTTACACACCACGGCTCGCAGTTGTGTTATTTCATCCTTCGGTTGGTTTAGAGCTCTTAGGTGGATACCATCTGGTCCTAGTGAGCTGTTAGTTTGTGCCATGGGAAATACGATCTCTGAAGAGAGAACTCCATGCTAAGTCCAGTGCATCACGCTTAAGTGTAAATGTTCTCTGCTGTTCCCCTCTTGTTTTGTTTTCCGCTCCTAGGTGATTTGAATTCCCTTTCAATCATTTCTGCTTGGCCTCACAGTCAGACAGCCACAACGCTTAATCAGAATAAAGACTACCTAATGAAAAAATAAATGTTATGTCAACGCTGCTCTTTTGATTAATGTATTTTTCATGCTTTATTTCCTGCATAGATTGTTATCGCCTCTTCTTAGGTTGATGAAAGAATCTTCCAGTGTTCAGCTAGAGAGTTCGCAACATAAGACATGTACCTTTACGCAGGCTTATGCCTAAAAATAGATTACAATCATGTTAAATAGCCACAACTGTGCTGGCACAATGCCATGCTGGAAATAATAGATCTTTCTTTAAGGGGTTAGAACATTTAAGTAGGAATACGGATAGTGAGGGATGGGAACCATATGTAATTGGCAATGTGAAGGCAATTACAAGGAAACAAAACAAGGGGACATGTCAGAAGGTGTGCGGGAACAGAAATTCAACTAGCAAGGTTCCCACTGAAGCTCTGCAATTTAACTTAAAGCTTTGGAGCATTTTCTATCGCACTTGGAAGACTCCAGTAATTTCTATCTTTTTATATTGCAGTTTAAAGTCTTACAAGAGAATTTACAGACATTTTGTGTTTGGGGTGGACTAATTCATTAGCCTGTTGCATTGGAAAAATGCAGCATACAGCAATATATATTCAGGCCTTTATATCTGCAAGGATGGATCAAAGCATGCACAGTTTCTAAATTAGAAGCCATTTTTGGATGTTACAGATCTAGATACCCATTACCGCTAAATGTAAGTAACTTCCCTAGCAGATCACTAAGGAAGACTTCAGAACCTCTCGATGTTCAGATACATTTGCTTATGCAGGAATGGTAAATGCCAATAAAATTCTACATTTTTATAATAGCTCCAGATTCATTTTTACTATGATCACATGTAGAACAAGTTCCAGTCCTTCAAAAAAGAAGATTCTACAGGTTTGTTTAGAAGGTGGATCAGGTGCTTTGAAGTGTAGACCTTAAAATTTGGGTTTTAAAAAAAAAGGAAAAAAAAAACCCACAAACTGTCTTTGTAGGATTCATGACTCACAATTTATAAAGCCATATGGAATACGGTAACCCACACATTTTGACTATCTGAAAATTTTGTTTGGAAAGAACAGAGAGGTACCAGTGAAATGATTGACTGAAGTTGTATACTTTTGTTGTAAACCTGTGCTTTAGAATTTGAACCAAAATTGTGGTCATGCTTTGAATGTATCTGTATTATCTTCTCAGAATAAATCCTTTTCCATTCCAGAGTCCTGGTACTCCAAACATCCCTACTGTGGCTATTTTTTCACACTGTGGCTGTGCTCTTGAAACAAATAAAAAATGTCCCTAGCTACAGAAAAGCACAGGATACTGTATGATAGGGTCTTTCTCGTACATAAAATATGGCAGTTCTTTGCAATCTCCCAGTCATTCGCAGGCATCGCAGGAGATCTCATGGCCTTCTATCCTCAGCTGCCATACCCAGATACCTGCGCTGCTGGAATTGCCTGCCAGAAGGCTGCTTCTAAGCTCTCTTGTTTGTGTGATTCATGGTGAAGATTTGGCATGTGTGTAACAGGGTTGCAATGTGGGACAGAGAGGAGGAGGAGGAGGAGGAGGAAGAACCCTGCTCGATAGTTGGTTGTCTATGCACCTGCTCATGTGCACAGTTTCACTGATGAGAAAATGTCCCAACGGCGATACGGCACTCCTGGGAATGATCTGTGCAGCTTTTCACAAACAAGTGGTTCAAATTCAAAAGGCTGTGGGCTGCGTGTGTACGTGCATTGCACAGGTTACAACCGTACAGGTCAGTGTAGCTACACAACTGTGTATCAATTGTGGAAGATATCTGGGATGCTGCAATGGAGCCTTTTATGGTCTGGGACCCTCTGCATATGGAGTGAGGGATGCCCATGAGGACATGGAGTCGGACAGTCCAGCTTTTTATCTCATCAGGCGCAGAAGCAGCAAAGGACACAAGGTGAAGAGTTCTCATCCCAGATTGTAATAGAATTTCTCATATCAACTCTTGCAGCGAAAAACACCGGCTGAGAACAGGCTAGCCAGGAGCACGTGTTCAGCCTGGCACAGGAGCCAACATCTGGTGGGTGTCTTGATGGAGATACGCATTTTAGTGGACTTTGGGGAGCAGAGCAGAGGGAGAGGACAGGCCTTGCTCCTTAACAAGCTCACCCCTCTTTGCTCCACCTCTTCTAAATGGAAAGGAAGTGGCAGGCTTTTGTTCACAGGAAAGAGCTTAACGCCTTTTTTCTTAGCAAAATAGCAGCCATTGTATATCACTCCTTTAAACCAACAAATAATATACTGTCTTGGATTAATAGCAGCTAATTGGCAGGTGTTGATGTGCTCTTGAGTGATGATGTGTCTTGCAAGTCTTATGTATCCAGATATATCCATAGGTGTGCCATAGGCTTCCCTAGTCAGATCAGCAGTGCTTTGGTAGCTGAAAAATGACATTATGTGAAATGATGATCCCCACCTTCTTCACAAACTGTCAGGACTGCAGTGTGTGTCCTTCCAGGGTGCTGCCTTGCTGAAGTGGTTGGTACGTGCTCTGAATACTGGGATCATTGCAAGACAGAGCATTACACTTGTGAGAAAAATGGAGCTCGATTACCGTTTCCAGAGTTAAATGGGACCCTGGACCTCTGCTGGGAGTCCATCCACTGCCTGCCAGATGTGAACCTTCCCAGAATAAAGGCTATAGATAAATCTTTCCACGAATATGCACCCAGATAATTCTCAGGCCAATGAGGACGACCCATAGTGTTCCAGCTTCTCTGGTTTATGTTGTGCTGGTTGACGTCTGAAATTGGCTCAGAAACAGCAAGGCATAAAACTGTTCCTCAAAAAAGACAGCCGTTATTCTGCTATGTGTTTCAAACACTTAACCCAGGAGTGGGTATTAGCAAAAGAAACAACGGGGAAGTGCTTGTGATGCAGTCTCACTTGCACAGCAGAGGCGGACAAGCTTCTCCCTGCCCATATCTGCTCGACCAGTTTTCTCTTGCAGTCCAACCTACAGATTCTGCAAAGTTGTACAAATCATTTAGGTGGACCCAAACATCAGTTGCCAGTGGGTGGCGTGAGTGTAGCAGCACCTTTTTGAAAGCCACTAGCTTCCATTGAGGTCTTCAGACCTGACCCCAGATCTCTCTGCTAATGCCCATTGTTTATATTCTTGATTTGGGGTTGGGTTGTTTTGGGTTTTTTTGGTGGGGACTTTTTGGTTTTCAGTTGTAAAATGACTAAATACATCTGTACAAGTACACACCTTAGCTACAGAAAAACTAACAATGAGTTTATTCACCCATCTGATCACTTACGGGTCAGTAGCAGTCAGGACTGGCAGTGTTCTGTGGGACAATGACTGTCTACTGGGACATTGGAGATGGTCCCTCCAAAGATGCAGTACTTGCACATCAGGTCAGATAGTACTTGTTTATGCAGAGTCTTAAATGCAGTCCTTCTCGTGTGTTGGCTTTTCCGTGTGTAGTGAGCCACTCATTTTTGCTGGTGTTGCCTTCCCTCTGTGAAGACCTCCCCTGAGCGAGGGGAGGTGAAGCTGGGCTGTTGACCACATCCAGTAGTTGGGGAATGAGGCAGAAATCAGTGTTCAAGTACATCATCACTGCTCATCAGTATCTAAGAGGAGAGGAAGGGTTTGACTGTCCTCCTTTTGTGAGGTTAAACATTTTTTTAATAGCTTCTTTTTGTAATACGTACTGTTCGTTTGCTTTGGTCATCTTAGTAGCCGTTCTTTGTACCGGCTTTATTTTTAATTCTCCTGCTCTAATCAGTGGGGTGCAGTTCACATGACTGGCTGTATTTACACTATTGATGTCTGTGTCTGCGCTAGCTGTAGTAACTCACTGCACTACCAAGCATCACTTCTTTCCCTGATGTTAGCGTAAACATCTAAAATAGGTAAATTACAATGGGAGTTTAGAGTGAGCAGCTCTGAGGCAGGCATCTGCGCTAGCCGCGTCTGGAGTGAGGAGAGAGAGATCCAGCCCTGCTTGACCAGAACCGGGTTCCAGATGAGCTGTGCTACTGCCTTTGTGCTACACCTGTGCTGCCGCCAGTGACAGTCGCGCTTACCTGCCTTTGCTTTGGTAATACTTCAAAAAAACAGTCCAGGATTATTTTTTCCCCTCTGTGGTTTCTAACAGATACAAACTGCAGCAATTTCTAACATAAAATTTTCTTTTGTGGCAGAAGTTCTCCTTCCTCTGTAGCAGAAATTAACTTGATTTTCTGCTATTAAGTTTTTTGCTGTTAAATTTTTGTCTGTTTCTATTATTTCAGCCCTCCCTCAGTGGCATCAAAGCAGTATGGGTAGGCAGGCTGCAGATACAGTCGTAACCGCTTGGCAGTGGAGCTGTGGGAAGTGAACGAGTCAATTCTCAGCAGGAAATAAATGAGTAGTTTAAGCTACTTCAATGGTACCTCCATAAGCCTCAGCAACACAATCTCTTGCTGCGCTCTGCCCGTAACCTTAGATGACTTTGAGGACTGAACTATCTGCAATTGACTGTCTCAGCTCATCTACGCGGTATTCCAGTCTTCTTTTATTGACAGTATTTCCCACTTCTGTCATCAACATATTCCAATACATCTCCCTAATTTTGTGCTCCGCAAAGATATTACTGTGTAATGCAACAATATGACTAACATTGTTCCTGTTCCTTGCCTGCCTTATCGTCTTAAAATTAATTAACCACCTTCACATCTCTCTTTAACACTGTGCTTTGCTGCAACGCCTACAAAAATTTGGAAACAATCTGACTGTGAGTGAGCTGAGAACATTGCCTCGCATGCCAAGTGATGTATTCTCTTTCTTTCCTTGTGCTCCTCCATCTGGTGGCATCCATCTGCCTCCCCACAGATTGTAGGCTCTTTGGGGCAGGATTGTCTCTTTCTTCTATGAGCTGACAGTGCCCGGTCCTGTTACCCCTACAGAGCTGGTGTTTTAGTTACCTTTGGTTTAGGCAAAAATCCTTTTAGCTTACCTTTAAGTAATGCACAGAATGATTTGTGAGGACGTACTCTCAGCTCTAATAACCATTGAAGTCAAAAAGCCCAGGATTAGTCATACAGTTGTGTGTAGAGGAAGATTTGCTGCTTTGTTTTCTTTATATGGTTCGTTTTATTTATTTGCCTAGAGTGGCAGCACTTTGTGTTTACTCCTATCCCACACAAAGAGCCGCAGTGGAAGCCATGGGTTGGTTCAGAATTCTGCCCGTATTCCTCCACCCTGGCCTCTTTAAGGATGATGAATTTTGGAAAGCACTTCTTTCGTTAAATATCTGAATTATTTTCAAAATTATGACTTCAAAATAATATATTTTGCTATTGTTGTCCTGGTATAGAATGAAAATTGCGTGTGCTTTACTGGAAATCCTCTTTTAAAATGCTGCCCCTGTATCAGTGTGGAAGGCCTAGAGTAAATCAGGCTTAATGACCCTCGAAGCCAGTGGAGAGTCTTGCTTTAAACCAGTTTAATGTTCAGAAATAGGCAATGCCCTGCAGTGTTCTACCTGCAGTCTTTGTGGGTCAGGTAGGAGCAACAACTGTTGGGAGACATTGGCTCCAACCACTCGAGCACATAGTGGGTCACAAGTAACTGATTCCTGTGAGCATGCACACTTGCCACCACGTTGCCTTAGGTGCCTTAGCCTTCGTGCTGCCGAGAGCCTCCTGTCTGCAGGTGTGCGGCCCCGGGTCCTGCACTTGGGTCACAACCAGCCCATGCAGCACTACAGGCTTGGGGAAGAGTGGCTGGAAAGCCACCTGGCAGAAAAGGACCTGGGGGTGTTGGTGGACAGCCGGCTGAATATGAGCCAGCAGTGTGCCCAGGTGGCCAAGAAGGCCAACAGCATCCTGGCCTGTATCAGGAATAGTGTGGCCAGCAGGACTAGGGAAGCGATCGTCCCCCTGTACTCAGCACTGGTGAGACCCCACCTCGAGTACTGTGTTCAGTTTTAGGCCCCGCACTACAAGAAAGACACCGAGGTACTGGAGCATGTCCAGAGAAGGGCAGTGAAGCTGGTGAGGGGTCTGGAGCACAAGTCTTATGAGGAGTGGCTGAGGGAACTGGGGTTGTTTAGCCTGGAGAAAAGGAGGCTGAGTGGAGACCTTATCACTCTCTACAACTACCTGAAAGGAGGTTGTAGCGAGGTGGGGGTTGATCTCTTCTCCCAGGTAACAGGTGATAGTACAAGAGGAAACAGCCTCAAGTTGTGCCAGGGGAAGTTTAAATTGGATATTGGGAACAATTTCTTCACCAAAAAGGTTGTCAAGCACTGGAACAGGATGCCCAGGGAAGTGCTTGAGCCACCATCCCTGGAGGTATTTAAAGATATGTAGGTGTGCTGCTGAGGGACATGGTTTCGTGGTGGGCTTGGCAGTGTTAGGTTGATGGTTGGACTCGATGATCTTAAAGGTCCTTTCCAACCTAAATGATTTTATGATTCTATGATTACAGTGTAGTTTCAGCCTAAATATTTGAGGCATCTGTATTGGAGTGGTCAACAGTTCAGGCTTGGTGTGGGCTGCAAAACCTACTGAAAGAGCAGAGGCCTGACCCCCGTGCTGCCATGCTTGCCCTTCTGCTTGCCACTGAGCTGTGGTGGGCAATGCTAACATAAGTGTCCCCATACCATGCTCCGGAGAGGCGGGGATGTGCCCGCAGGCAGCACAGGCAGCACAGATTGCTTTTCGGGGAGTGCCAGTCAAGGAGGGGCTTCTAACGCTGTGAAGAGAAGTTGTTCCTGTTGGTTGATTCCTGCTGCATTTGGGGAAACAGCCATTGCTGGTCCCACAGGCACAGGATTACAGTGAAGAAACGTCTAATTTCATTATTGATTTCTCCTCTTAATGGAAATAGAGCACAGCTGGGTTCAAAGTGTCCCTCGCCTTTAATTTTGGGATGGGGAGGATGTCAGCATATCATTTTGCATTCTTATCTGCTTGATACCTGTTAGAAAACAGTGTCTCCATTGAGCAGTGAAGGCATCAGCAGATGAATGAGACGAGTAGTCTGCACTGCACGTGGGGTCCCCATGTATTTGCCAAGAGAGCCCTTTGCCGCCTGTGCCTTTCTTTCTCCGTTATCTGGTCCCCAGCCCAGGAAGGACATCTTCATCTCTGGGCGGTGGCAGTTGGGACTCAATTCTCAGGGGCTCAAACTTCGAAAGGAACGGCGGCAGCCCCTTGTTTGTTCAAAGTTCTCCTGAAACAGCCTGGGAGGGTTATTCTTTCAGAGCCCTCGGGAAAGTAATGCAGATTTGGTAACACCTGCAATTACAGAAAATGTTCTACAATTCAGCTGTGTTGAGCATGGCCAAGTAATGATTTTAAAAGACAGCTGTGGCATTCAAGGCATACTCTTTCCCTTCCCTTTTATTTTCCGCACAAAGAAACTTGGTTGGAAAGCTCTCCCTTTCTGAATACCGTGCCACAGGAATCTCACTACCATTCTCCAACCAGAAAGAATTACACACAAAATGACAGCAATTGTTATCAACGCATTTTTTTTTCAGCTCCTGAAACTCTGATACTGCAGTAAGTAGGTTTTTCTTTGAATGCAGGCAAGGCTGGAAATGTAAAGGAAAAACTGAGCGTTCTGTGTATTTCCAGAAGAACAGGGACTCTGCAGCATTGGCCGTGTCCTGCTCTGGGCAGCAAGCCCAGGCGCTCCCCTGCTTGTGCAGGAAAGTCAGCGTGGGGCGTACGGTGAGAAACGAGAACAAGAAAAAAGCCTTTGCCTTTTTATAGTATAGCTTTTCATCCCAAATGCGGTTGGGCAGGTACGGTGACTTGTATTTACTGGTACGCTTTCCATTAACGTCAGTCAGCTCCCGATTTTTGTTGATTGTTTCCCATTAATACAGTATTTCCCATAGGTAAAGTATACAGCACTTAAGGTTTAGCATGGGGTCACTGTGCAAGTTGCATATTTTTAAAAAAAACACAACAGATTGGCAGGTTCCCAGTCTAAAAATACTAAAATGCACTAAAAATACTAAAATAATAAATACTAAAAATAGCTTTCAGTATTTAGATTGATGCTGTAGGACAAGTTCAACTCGTTACCTTTTTTGTCAATGAGACATAGCTCCACTGATGCCAATGGGGTTCACGTGGTATGAACACGGTGTGGCAAGAGGAAAATGCGATCTGCCCGCTGCGTGATGTGTAAGCCAGAGCCTCAGAAGAAAACAGCCACGTTCCTTTATATAGCATTAATTAAGCATCTGCTGAAAAGTAAATGAGTTATGAGAATTCTTGATAAGTGGTATCGTTGTGGAATACCTAATGTAGAGTATTTCTCCAAGTAGAAACATTTCATGTTTCTGCTCTTTTACAGCAAGAATATTTCTCAGAGTGCTTTAGGCTGCCATAGCAGAGACGGAAGGGGTGTAAATCAGCGCTGTTCTATGGAGCGCTTGTGATGAAAACCAGTGGGGGCTCACTGGGCACACTGGTGCTCTACTAACTTACACCACCTGAAGATTTTTACCCTGCATGTTTATAAGTATGACTGCAACTAGAGCCAAATTCTGCCTTGCTATCCTTCTTTAAGGTTGTATGTATTGATAATGGGAAAAAGGAGCTTTCTCAACGCAGTCTTATCCATGGACACTCCTAAAAGAAAGAGAAATTAATTTTGTAGATTAGATTTTACCACCATTTCTCACATAGTGAACTCTATGACCCCAGGAGCAGAACTGAATACAAGCTCACTACAGTGAAAAGAAATCACTGTTAACAGAAAATAGTAATAACAGTAATAATAAGTATTAGATTAAGTATTTTTTCGTGGTAAAGCTTTAGCAGTAGCGAAAGGGGCAAGAACATGCATAAAGCTGAGTAAAAGAGAACACTATCAGAACTTACTTTTAAATGTACCTCCAAATAACCCTGTTGTGTTAGCACATCCTTTCCACTCAGGTCATGGCTGCATTAAGCTTCCTACCCAGTCAGGTCGTCCTATGGGTATAAATATATGCTCTAAGTTACATAAAAGCCATCCAATCCTATTTGCATTGTCACTCTATGATACGAAATGCTATAATGACCTCTTTTTTTTTTACAGCCAGTGCTATCTATAAAGCAGGCTTAGGCCCTTTTGTTCTTAAGGAGGTCAGCTGCCGCGCTGCTCTCTTAATGAGCTTCAGGCATTCCCAGAGCCGTTTCCAATATTGCAAGACATACCTGGCCCCAGGCGGGACAGTTAGGGCTCTGCCAACACCTAAGCGGTGCAGACAGATCCCATCTGACAGGTTATGCAACTGAGCTGGGCTTTATATACCCCTCGGACCTTCGGCATGGCAAGGGCTCGAGGAAAAGAGCATCAGGTGAGGAAAAAAATGTTTGCATACCGTGCTTCTCGGAGCGCTTTTGGCAACGTAGCAAACCATATTAGATTTAATCTTCTGATTCATTAAGGGGTCAACTTGTAAAAAAATGCCTGGCATTCAGTAATGTTTTGTGTGTTCTGAAATTGCAGGGGCTGAAATTCTACAAAGACTCAGAAATCATGGTTATTCCTCTCCGGAGAATGACACCTGGGTATATAAGGTTGCTGCAGGTATGAAAATTCTGTCTTTTTTTCTGCTTTTAATTAGATCTTTGAAATACCAGTATTTCTCTTGCTCACACTGATTTTATTTCAAATTATTGCATGACCAACCCAAGGGAGCACTGGCTTCTGGTGGGTTAACTTGCATAACAACTCAAAGAAGTCTTAATTAAGCCTCTGCTGGAACGTAAATGAATTATGATAATTCTTGATAATTGGTATCATGCTGGAATACCGAATGCGGAATACTTGGAAGGAGTTTATGTTTCTGCAGTGCTTAAACAGAAACTACTTCTCCATCATTTTCTCTTGAAATGGCTTTGTGTGTTTGGGGCAGTAGGAAAACGTTAATGGAAAGTGATGGGTTCCTAAGCAACTCAAATGAGCTGTCAGTGAAACACTTCAGCCAGCTTCTGTGGTTATGATAAAGAAACCTCAAGTGGTATTGACCTCTGGAATATTGAGGGACCAGGATATTGATCATTATATGAAGAAAAAAAAGAAATCATGCATGGAAAATGTTTTAAATCAGCTAAATAATTAAGAATAAAACAGCCAAAAAATACATACTGAGTAGAGCAACTTCCTTATTGTACTTCATATTTTGATATTTAAAGAGTATATATCCTTTTGTTGGAGAATCTCACAGCTCTTAGCAATGTGATCTGCATCCAAAGTCGTAGACTACAGTAGCTGAAAGGTGATAGCGGAATAGTTGGGAGGCTGAGCTAAGGGTACTGTGTTTCAGTCCTGGCAGCGAATTTCTTTCACGGCACCCTGCATATCTTTTGATACCATCTCACATAGTAATTTTATTTGGAATTCTTTTCTGTTTATTTATTCTGCTGCTGAAGTAGCCACACTGTCAGCTACATTTATCAAGGTCAGAGCACTGAGTTCCGATTATTTAAGCTCATATAAAAAACCCTAGAATCTGGAAGTGAAAGCCAGGCTCCATGGCATCTGTCACTCCTGGTAGTGGTGCCGTGCTTTCCGCCCATGGACTGCAAGGGAAAGCATTAAAAAAGTCATTATTTGAGGTCTAGTCATCATTTCATGTAAGAAATGCTGCAACTAGAAAGATGCATGATATGTTTTAAGTCACAGCGCCAGTATGTATAGGAATTTGTGTTTTGCTCTCTAGGGAGTCCATGCAACTGTATTTCTGCTTCTTGGTTGGCATATCATATGTACTAGGCAAGCAACAGTAACTTAATTTCTTTTCTGATTGTTATTCAGATCATCAGTAAATAATTAATTTTTCATCTTTACTTTGATTGGCATTTCCTGCTTCTTTGTCGGACTTGACAAAGAGACTGTGTTAAAACTTGTCTGCTTGGTCTGGTCCTACCTGTGGAGCTAATAAAAGATGTTACTGATCCCTTTTAGCCTTGCTTTCCCGAATTAATAACTAACGTTGAAGGGAGCATCACTGTGTTAGTAGCTAATCTGTGGGAAGGAAGAGATCTTTGTACTTCGCAGAACAAGAAAGTCCCTTTTCCTTTATGCTTAAGCCTCCACGCTTGATACAGCTCTCCCTCTCAGCCAAGTAGCCAGAGGGAATCCCATTAAAGTCGCCAAAATCACTGAGTTAGAAATGAAAGAAAAGTCGTATCAGAAATGTGTCCTTTCTTTTACAAAGTGATAAAAAAGGGGACCTTCCAAAATGTGCAACAGTTTGTGCCGAATACTCTTCAGCAGAAAGCAGAGTCATACTATATGAAATGGCATGGAGAAGAAAAAAGTGCTTTGTAGGTTCCAAAGACCCGCTTGTGTCTTGCACTCAGCTGAATCAGCGTGTAACTTGCCCTGTTTCCCCCGTAGACTCAAGCTGCAGGAAAAATGGTTCTCAACTCATCAGACACACTGCTGCAGCGGACGGCGCTGCTACTGGGAATGTTTGGGATCGGCATATCCAGCTACAGCACACACCAGCTCACTCAAAAGAGGAGACTTCCCTTGACCCGATAAGCTGCTCTGGGATGTGACCCAAGAAGTGAAGGCTTATGGCAGTAGTGCTGATCAGTGGCTTTCCTGCCTCCATGACCTGGGTGGAGGTAACGAGACACTTTGCAGCCGTGATTTCTACATGCAAAGTTAAAATGATGGAAGAATTACAGACTACTTCAAGAAAGAAAAAAAGAATAACAACTAGGAGATGCGTCAGATTTCCAACGAAAACGAACTGTCTGTAAATACAACGGACTTCTTTTGTTATCCAGTGTATACATAGAGACCTAAAGGTATAAAATACAGTTAAAATCAGAGTTGGTGTAAACAGATCGATGGGGGTGCCGTGCTTCATTAGTGTCACCTTGTTGCAGCTTTTGCAAACTGAGTGCTATGCGCAGACTGGTTTTGAAAAGGAAAAGTTAGAAGCAATATATTCCTCATGACAAGAGTTAGACCAAACAAAAATCATCCCAATAGACTCTTTGTACTGTTATATCTAACTAGGCATGTACATTCGCGTGTATTACAGAATTGGTGCACTCTAACCTTTCCTATCGAACCTTAAACATTTCTTGATGCCTTTTGTGTAGAAATGTTTGTATATTGTAACACAAGCTGGTAGCCTTCTGCAACAGCAGAGACGGCCGGAGGCTACACTGTCCATATGGTGTTGGGAAGGAACCATGGCACCGGCCCAGGTAACTTCATAATTCCATACAGAAACTCTCTGCTCTAGAAAATATCAATAAAAATATTGGGTTGGGTTTCATTGCAGAGTTCAATATCTGATCGTATTCCTCTGCAAAGCCCACTCATCCCATAATATCCATTCTGATTAAAATAAAAATAGAGATTGACCTTTTTTCCCCCGTGTTTTCTTATTCTTCTCACTCAATGCAATAGCTTATTCAGGAATGTTCTCTTGCTATTAGTTTGCATTTTTCCAACTGTTTCTGATGTTTTATGTAAACATGGCTTTGTAGACTCTTCTGTACATATGTTAGTGTTTAAAATCCTTTGTTCTCAGTTAATAAATACAAATATTATTTTGGGGGGTTTTTTTACATGTTATTTCTTCTGTCAACAGTGTTTATATTCAACCACTAAGGGGCATCCTACACAGCTGAATATTTTGATGTCTTCAGCTTGCTCATTGCAACATTACAAACCTCAGATTGAATCAGGTTGAAATTATTACCTTTTTTTTTAAATTGTTCTTGCCCCTGTTTCCCTTTCTCACCCCCTCCAAGAAATGTCTCTCCTCCCCCCACAACTGTTGCTAAATGGAAGATGATGAGAAAAATCAGTGTTTACAAGGTCATTTTTTACACTGTACCAGATCACAAATTACCTCCATCTTGTATAGCCTTCTGTTTATATTTTTAAAAAAAAAAAACGTATAATGGAATATTCCATCTTCTGCCTTCACCTACAAGAAGTGAAACAAAATACTTCATCCCTTTGACAAAAGTAAGAATGATACATCTGGAAAGCATTTAATCACGCTGATTGAAGATATACAGTGTGACCCTCACCACCACCCTCAGTATGCCATATTTATGGCTTTTTAATCAATGCATATGATTTGGGGCAGCTGTATTTTTGTTAGCTCATTTCCTGGCCCCATGCAACATGAATGTAAGACCATTCGCTGTTTTCAGTGCCATTACTATGCTAATATGAGCTCTTGTGTTAGATAAAAGGTAAGTGTAATAACAATGTAATTTTCAAAAGACATACTAGAATAGAATAAATGGTAACTTGACCACTGAGTTGTTCTCATTTTACTGTATCATGAAAATGAAGCTCATGAGGAATATGCGTTTGTTTTTTTTTTTTCACGAGAATTGTGTTGAATAGTTTTGAAACTTTGATCTTGTACCACTGAAAATAACAGGAAGACAACACAGGCAATAGGGAAATTGAGTGTGGAGAGTCTCAGTAAAGGTATGGGCCTCAAAAGCCTCAGGAGCTTAAAGTGAAGCAGCAGGAAGGTGTAATTGAAATTAATTACAGAACAAAACATTTAAACTTGCCACTGATGACTTGGGCCTGGGCTGAAAATCACCTTATGTGAGAAGTTGGGACTGCATCCAGCAGAAGATGTAGGCATCTGTAGCTAACCTATCTGCTCCTGTAAAAATCTAAATCCAAAATTTAAATTTTCTAAAGTACAGCTGCTGCCTCATGCTGGGCACGACGGATGGCCACGTGCCCATCCCTTTCACTGCAGCATCTCCCTGGAAGATCTGCTTTCAGGTTTCCCCACAGCTGGGTGAGGCTGGGGAGCGTTGAGCACCAAGGCAACGAAACCTCCTCCCTGGGGCTGGACGTACAGAGGTGGGCCGGGGGCTGCCTGAAATATGACTGGAAGGTAACATCCCCCAGTCCCTTTTGTCCTGTTGTTAGAAGAAACAGTCAACGCCAGAGGAAGGAAAGGCACCTGTACAGTGACTCTCACAAAGGAGCCCGTGGTGGTGTACTCTTCCTCTGCATGTTCTGAAGGACCAGCGTGGTCCCGTGGGGGCCTGACTCCTAAAGGAGGTTGGCTGTATGAACCCATCCCAGCTCTGCAACCCCTACAGCAAGCGGCCCAAATTCACAACTAAGACAAGCTAAAGACTTTTTCCCCCTAATTGCCCATTAGCGAAGTTCACCCCTGTCCCCTCCACGCAGCCAGTGTGCCTCGTGCTTGGACCCTACTTGAGTTTGCCATGTTTATAGACATCTAACTCCAGCCTGCAGGCTCAGTTCATGCCCCAAAATCTGGGCAGGATACTGCTCCATACTGCAATTCTCAAACCTGCCTATGAATTTCATCTTCAAAGCTCTGAGCACGCCAAACTTCAAGCATATGTTTATGTCCTACTGAAGTCAAAGGGGGGTTTCAGGGACATCCTTATATCCTTTGCCAGACTGAGGTATTTAATCTCTTCCTTGATCTCCCCCAAAAAGCATTTACATTTTAAACATATTTGTACTTTTGTTTATACGGCTTTTACTTCAAAAATGTTGGCAATTCATCAACAATTGAACACTGATGGAAGTTGGGGGCCTGGTGAGCTCGGGGAGGTTAATGCTGCTTTACTTAGTTTTGCAAAGCTTTTAAGAAACATCCGCAACGGATTTTGTTTGGCACATAAATTGTTATGTTTGAGGAATTACACTCCAGGAATTACTTTTTACCTTCTGTTGCATGTAAAAATATTTAAATAGAAGTACTGTTTAAGCTAGTAAATATTAGACCTTCTTTACAAATACACTTTAAAAGCCATTTCATAAAATTTATCGGGTTGGTTTTACCTCTAATATCAGGCAAATGTAGGTTAATATCTCCTGATGCCAAACAATTTTAACTAAACTAATCCACTTCTAATAGCAGTGACTTCTCTGGTTTGAATTATGTCTTGATGCATCAAATTAATCATTTTATTCTTTGAGAAGGGATCCCAAGAGATTTTGTAGCTGTTTGGTTTGTATGCCCAAGTCCACCTCCTAAAGGTAAGCGAAATGAAAGTATTAAATAATCAGAAAATCAAACATTGTTGGTATTCTCTTCAAACAGATGTACCATAGACTGGAGAGTTGTTTGAGATAAATGGCATTGCTAGTGAATATCAGAGAGCATTCAGGCTTGATCTCTGCGCTAAATAAAGTTGATTAAATTCACTTGAATGTTTTATGAAAAACCGTTTCACATACATATATATACTCAATGGTCTAAAGCAGAATTTCTGTCTTCTTCCATCAGGACAGACAGCCTAGCACGATTACTCAAGGTAACACTCATTTACTAATAAGGGAAGTATAAAACGAAGGCAACTTCTCTGCCATCTTTTCACGCATCTTCTGGAAATTATGTTTCTGCATCAAAATTACGGCTCTTGACCATTATTTTTCTCTAAAGCTGTAGATTATAGAGTCGCAGATTGTGCATCTCCAAATGTGCCACAGATCAAGAAGGCGAACTTGAGTAGTTACCAATCAGTGGACTCTGTCATTTATGAGGCAGCGGTAATGTCATTGTGACACTGAGCCTTTCATTTGTACATCAAACTAAGAACAGAACACAAACAAGAAAATTAATTTTTGTACCCCTAAATTACGTGCATGTCTTTTTATACAGCAGATATGCCGCAGGCTGAAGAATGAGATCACTCAAGTGGGCCATCTTCTGTCCTTCAGCTACCCTGACATTTCGTGTCGTGCAGAGCTTCTATCTAGTCTGTAATGTATCCGCCATGGACCTCGATGGAGGTACCGCACGGCCTGGGGGTTGTTCTGGCAGGGTAACCCTCGTGCCAGCGGTGCCTGGCTGAGAAGCCCTTCATTTTGGACCATGCAATTTTGCTAGTGGTAGATGCATGGAAGTCTCGCCTCAGCTGAGGTTTGGGGTGCTGCCGTGATGGTAATTAACACCACTAATAAAACTGGGGGCACTGACGCGGCGTGGGAGCTTCCTTCTTAGAATGTTCTGTGCCCACATCGCCTTTTCAATCACAAATTGTGCAGCGGGTTTATCAGTGGCAGAGCCGTGCGACAGCGGTAATTCACCTCCCTGGCTTCAGTCGAACGCGGCCACAGGGATTTAATTGAGAAATGGTTTTACCTGTGTAGTGCAATGGTACTTCCCTATGAATATATTAGAAATAAAACAAACAAAAAAAAGATATTAATGCTTGTCACATCTTTTCCTACCTTGGATAAAATGCCTTTTCCCCTCTTAGTTACAAGTAGTCAATGACAACACAAAATAACCCCCTAAATCAGTCTTGTCTTTCATATGACTTTCTTGTTACTACAACTATCGCAATTTAATAAGGTAGCTGAAAGGTAATTTAATCAAACAGTAGATTAATACGGTTCCTGGAGCTATGTTCACTTCAGTTTTTAACTAAGCGTGTAATCATGAGTTACGGTGTGTCACTGACTTTTAATCAAGAGGGCCTCTGTCTTTGTAGTGAGTGTGTTTGTGAGCATAAAAACAGTCCAAAAGAGCCCAGAAAGAGCTGTTTCTTCACCCCCAGAGTGGCATTTTTGCAAGTGACCTTTTTTAAGAGCTCTAAGTGCTGTAAAACCAATAATCCACACCTTTTTGAAAGCTTTTAGGAACTTCATGTAATCCCCAGCATCCCACTGACGAAATCCATCCTGCAAAGGGAGACACTGGTGGCAGGGTGCTCCAAGGAGGTGCCTGATGCCAAACGGAGTGAGGGCTTCAATTAACCCCCAGTAGGCGCTTCCGTGTGTTTCCGTTTAGAACCGACGGGGTGAGATTCGCCTTGGCTAACACCAGCGATGGAAAGGTTGACCACATCTGCCAGTGCCCTCAGCTCCCTCTACAGACAGCAGAGAGGGGTCCTGGGGAGGCCACCTCCACCCTGCCACCCGGCAGCTGCCTGGAGGTGCTTTAAGATGAGCTGAAGGAATGTGGGTGGTTTCCTGACACATAAAAGCACTTCATGTCTGGGGTTTCTTTTATTTTTCTGTAATTCTCCTGACTGGGGGAAGGGGCTGTGTCTTGTTGCTGTTATTTAAACCAGAGTGAGGAAGAAATACCAAGGCAGAGTGACCCCGCTGCTGATAAAGGTTTTTAATCTTTTTTAAAAAAAAAACCCAAATAACAAATTGGTTTGCCCTTCACTCTGTGTTCCTCACTAATGAATTACAGGAGCTTGAAACTCTCAGCCCAAAAGGGATGGTGGCACATACAGCCAAAATGCAAAAAGGCTTGAACGGAATCATGGCTGCCTGGGAATAACGCAAACACCGCGTGCCTTCCCTGTCACAGCTGAGCCCTACTTCTTTTTTTAAAAAACAAGCTTTGCCCTAAGGGAAAAGAAAGCACATAAGACTGTTCTGCTCCCCAGGGGCTCTTCAGCTGCACCGTGGTGGATCCTCGATGCTGGTGAGGGGAGGAAGGCCGGAGGAACGGCACAGAAACCTTTGCCTCTCCGTGACCCTCTGATGGCACGAGAACCCCTCGGCTGCTGCTTCAGGTCAATGCAACCAGAGTATGGCTGAGCCTTTGGTGAGGCTCCACATCTGTCCCATCTGCTGTCTCCTGCTCCCAGAGCTGCTTTTTGGCTCCTCTGAAGCACGGGCAGCTGTGACCAACTCTCTGTGTGTCTTGTCTGTCTGTGTGTCTCATCTCCTAAGGGGGAGAGGGCGCGGGCAGCCTCCGGCCCTCAGGCTGCAGGAGGTGGTGAATAGTGAAGAGGCGTGAGGAGGGATGCCGCTGCAGCATCAGTGATTTGTGCAAAGCCCTGGCTCTTCCCTGAGGAACGTGCGATCTCCTGCCGGGTCTTCGCTTTCACCTGCAGCACAGCTCTGGCAAGAACACTTTCATCAGGTAACTCGGAGTCCCCTTCCCACTCATTTGCAGGTTGCACCCCGTTCATTAGCCCCGGAGCTCACCTAAGGGATTATTTATGATGTTTCATCCCCCACTAGAATTTGACTGTTAATTTGATGCACAGTAATGAGGAGAAACTGAAGAAACACTGGGAGTGTTTGCTATGAAAAGATACCTGCAATGTTCTTTGTCACTTTCCTCCTTATTGTCAATTTTTCAATAACAATTCTGCTCTTTGTACGCGTGTCCCTGCATGTCCCTGCCTTTTTCCCTGCCAAGCAGAAGGGCCCTGATGCCTCAGCTGACCCCATCTTGCAGAACAGCGTGTGATGGGAGGAGAGGCATCATTCAGCAAAGAACCAGAGAAGTGGGACAAGCATCCCTCCCACTGGGTGAGAGGAGCTGGGAATCTCGACTCCCGGCCACGCAGTGCTCCCGGGGTCATGCTGAGCCCGGGGTGGCTTTAATGAGCTAATGATCTTGCAACCATTTAGCAAACCTGAGGACTCACTCAAGCTCTGGGTAGTTTTGGCTGTGGGTTAACTATGCAACTGCTCCATACAAGTTTGTGCCAAAGTGACAGGAGGATGAATGGAAAGCAATCAGTTTATACTGGGTCACTAACAGGTTTGGGGTTGTTTTTTTTTTAAATCTTACAGTCTGACTTCCGCTTCGTAATTGCTCTCCCACGTTGAAGCAAAATTAGTTCCTCGCTGAGCAGCGCATTAAAAAGCCCAGAGTTTGCTCAAGGATATTGACACTGGAGTGTGATGTTACGCCTTTATCTCACTAAACCTTAGTGTTAAATATTCAGCCTGAGCTATTTCCATAGGTTCTCTCCATAGTCAGTGCAAAAAAATTAGGACATCCAGAGAGCAATTAATTCCCTTCAGGAGGTTTCTAGAAGAGATGGGCCAACTGTCCCTCTGGATGCGTACGTCTCTCCTGACTGACTACGGGCTGGACATCTCACTTTTAGAAAGCTCAAGGTAGTGGAGACAAATCATCCCTATCTCTACAAAAATGTCTTATTCCAATAATAGTAATTTCGCCTTGAAGGCAGACCCTGAGATAATCAGTTAGCAAATGCAGAGGCATAATTGCCAGGCTCTAGGCGTCATTCAGAGGGAGCCACTGAACTGTGGGACACTGCCTCTGGGTCCAAAAAAGCAGAGTCTGGGCACCGACCAGCACAGGCAACCCCACTGTGGCTCACCTCCCGTATGGAGGCACCTGGAAATCTTCGAGAGCCCGAAGCAGCACTAAGACCATGCTCGCACCAGGGGAGGTGAATGCAGCGGTGCATGGTCGCGGTAGCAGGGCTGACCAGCATTCGGAAAGGCTGCAATGAAGATGCACAGCTGCGGGCATCCGCGTGGGAAGTAAATGCCCACAGAGGACGTTTAGTATTCCCTTGGGAGCTGAAGCCCTTACCACCACATGTGCGCTGTCATTGCTCTATGATGGGAGCTGCTAGATGGGTGGTTGGCACGTGTCTACTGACCATCCTCCCCAAAAGCAGCAGGATGCCCTCTGCAGAAGGAACGGCTTCCAGAGGCTCAGAAAACCACAACAGCACGAAAGGATCTGCTGTGAAGCACATTCACAACCTGACCAGTTACTGCCCTCCAACTTCCCAGTGCTGGAACAGCCACCCCCAGTCCAGTCACTCTTGTCCCTTCCAGTACCACATCTCTTGGTGGTCCTTCCAGGGAAACGACCCTCACCAGCAATGGGGTCATGAGAGCCCGCTTGTGTCCTGCCTCCCCCGAAGCAGAGGCACGGCTGCTGCCCACAGGCTGGAGGCCAGAGGTGAACTGAGAGCCAAGGGAAAGCCCAGCAGCCACCAGAGCCTTCTACTGGCCCCAGGGCATGAGGCCCGGCTGAAGCAGGAGATGCCCATGTGCTGCAGCAGCCCCACAGAGCCCACTTAATTGATTAATTTCAATTGGCATATAAATATAATTTAACGAGTTGCCCAATCTTTTATGTAAGCTATGAGGGAGCAGCAGAAAATTAATCCTTATGGGTGAGAAATATGACCTGCAAACAAAACAAAACAAACAAACAAAAAGAAGAGGAAAGTGCAACTCAAAACTCTGCAGGTGTATGTTAAAATATGCTTCAAATACTGTCTTGAATCTTATTTAGCTCATCATTATTTTGCTGTCTGAGCAACTTGTATCTAAAGACCCAGATTCAACTGCTGTAACATAAAATATCTGAAGTATTTAAACTCGGAATGCAATTTCTTTAGGTTCTTCCCACTGTTACTAGAGAGAAATAAATTTTTCTCAGTTCTTAGGTGAGCAAGTCTGCCCTCTAGAGGCACCTATTTCTTTCCATTGATTATGGAGGAAACCTCCTGTGGCTATGCTTCTAGCTTGGGCATCTCAGTTAGATTCCCATAGCTAGCTAGGATGAATCCAAGTCAAAATCAATCTGTTTAAGTCTCAAATCTCCCACCACCAAAGGCCAAGCTGAACTTTCTGCTACAGCAAACAGAAACCACAGCTCTTAACACTTGGTTTTCCCAAGCAACAAAGCCACAGTCATGAATAGCATCACAGAATCACAAAACGGTTTGGGTGGGAAGGGACCTTCAGAGATCATCCAGTCCACTCCCCCCTGCCATGGACAGGAACATCTTCCACTAGATCAGGTTGTTTAAAGCCCCACCCAACCTGACCTTGAACACTGCCAATGATAAGGCATCCTGTTCCAGTGTCTCACCACCCTCATAAAACCATGGCCCCTTGTCCTGTCACTAAAGGCCTTAGTAAAAAGTTTCTCTCCATCTTTCTTACAAGTCCCCTTTATATATTGAAAGGCTGCAATAAGGTGTCCCCAGAGCCTTCTCTTCTCCAGGCTGAACAACCCCAGCTCTCTCAGCCTTTCTTCACAGGAAATGTATTCCAGCCCTCTAATCATCTTCATGGCCCTCTTCTGGACCCACATCAGCAGGTCCATGTCTTTCCTGTGCTGGAGACCCCAGAGTTGGAAGCAGTACTCCAGGTGGGATCTCAGCAGAGCGGAGTAGAGGGGCAGAATCACCTCCCTCTACCTGCTGGCCACACTTCTTTTGATGCAGCCCAGGATATGGTTGGCTTTTGCACATTGCTGGCTCATATCTAATTTTTTGTCCACCAGTATCCCCAAGTCCTTCTCCACAGGGCTGCTCTAATCCATTCATACCCCAGTCTGTGCTGATATTGGGGGTTGCCCCAACCCTGGTGCAGGACTTTGCATGTGGTCTTGTTGAATCTCATGAGGTTCCCACAGGCCCACTTTTCAAGCCTGTCAAGGTCCCTCTGGATGGCATCCTATCTGTCTAGCATCTCAGTTGCACCTCTCAGCTTGGTGTCACCCACAGTCCTTCTCAGACAGAAATAATGTTAGCTAGAGATACCCCACACCCGGCACCATGCGGTGCACATTGAAAGGGGTGTGAAGCAGCGCAGCGAATGATCTTGCATGTGTCAGCACTGAACTCCCTCTGGCGCTGGGCCATCTCGTGTTGCTCATGAGCTTCACTGTCATGCCTGAGATAAAGGTGAGTTGTGCTCTACCTCAGTTTTCATGGTTCCTTTAAAGCTGGACTTCGTGTAGTCCTTGTAGTCTAACAGCCCTTTAAATGAAATATTCTTTTGTCAATATCTATACTACAGTATTCTTTCTGTTAACACAATGTTTGGCATAAAGTGTTACTGGTTATTATATTCTTTAATCCCCGGGAATGCTGAGAAGTGCTCAATAAATAATAATTTTCATTTATTTTCAACACAGGCACCTATAAGTAATTGTGTAATATCGCTGAGGGTGAATTATCTGCAGGTCCGTGCTGCACTGTAAATAAAGTGCTGTGTGTGCTTTGTGCTATGTGAGCTGAGGTGGTGCCAAGAACCTGAAATCATCCACTTTACCGAGAGAGAGCAAGAAAAAGAGCAGGTATCTGGAGAACGCCACTCAAGTTTTACATTTCGGCCTGATTAGGGACTCCAGTCGTTGTTTCAGTTCCTCACCTGCAACAGGCAGGTAATTATATTTCTTTTTTCTCATGCTTCTGCTCTGCCGATGGCAGTGGGGGGGTGGTTGTCCCCACCGTGCAGGCAGCGCGTGCTGCGGCTGCCGGTTCCCCTGGGCAGGAGCTGCTCGGCACTTGTGCAGCACGGTGGGCTGGGTGGGTTACCCCGGTTGACCGCAGCCCCCTCCGTTTCCTGATATCATCAGGCGCTTGCGTTGAAGAGCCTTGGGCTTTGTGGGGAAGAATATGAGCTGCTGCCATAAGTAAAGATAGAACAGTAAAAAAAAATGGCCTGTGGCTTAAAAAAAAACTCTCTTGAATAGAAATTGTGGCCTCCTGGGTGCTTAAGATACTCTTCTCCTGAGAAAAAATCAAAACCTGCCAAGATCTTAAGTCATCTGGCTCCATATCTATCTGCAACTGACTCAGCGGTCTTCCCTTCCTCCAGCTGCATAAGTGATGTGTTAAGTGTCCTGAAGCCAGGGATGATATCAGTCCTTGATGAATGAACATCTACTACTCCTCCTGCAGATGCTCCGAGGGGTCCCCAGGATGTCCCTGCTCTGCTAGGCATGTACTGACACGAAACACCATTTCCTGCCCCAATTTGCTTTCCATGCAAGTGAACAAGATGTAAAGTTTGACAGGTTGCTCTGGCAACCTGTTAGTGTTTCTGAAAAGTCAAAGGCAAGCAATAGACTTCTTTTCCTGCCTTTTTTTGCCAGTGGCTCTGAATAAAAGGAGTGGGAAAAATATCAATATGCTTGTGCCATGAGAACAAGGCAACGACTGCATCACTCAGATCAACAACCGCCCTGACAAAGTCTGTGCTGTATTAGATAAAGTTGAAAGGGAGTTATGCCTCAGGTGCTTTGTACATACCAAGTCTCAAACAGATATCTAATAGCTGTGATATGAAATTAATATAATCAGTATATGGTTATTTTAAGTAATATTTAAGTAATAGAATCCATTTGCCTCCATTACCTGAGAGGTGCTACTACCAGAGAGCAAGCATTCACCCAATAACTATGCTCTTATCAGGTGGACCTGAGGAAATTCACTTTGGAGTACTTTGGGATCTGGCTGAAGGAGTCTCAGAGCCATTAGTGGTTATAGCTGAACTTCATGAAGGATGGGGGAGGTCCCAGAAGACTGAAAAAATACCTTTCCGATGGAAAAGCCTGGGATCAGCTTGCCGCTCAACGGTGCTCAACAAACACTCAACAGTACTTGACAAATAATCAGAGCTATCTGCAAACCCACAGAAAAATAAGAGGATAAAAAGCAGCTAACGTGTTTACCAGGAATAAACCGTGTGCAAACAACCCCGTTTCCTTCTTAGACAACGTAACAATCAAGTGAGCAAGCATTGTAACGTGTGACTTCAGTAAGATGGGCACAGATGACATTCTCGCACACAAACTGGGGGAAAGCACTCTTAAATGAACGGCAGTAATGAGATTACAGGTCTTGTCTGAAAACCTTCAAAGAGTGAACAGTATTCCTTGAGTGTCTGGAAAAAAAAAGTGCAGAATGGGCTGCTGCACGCTGCTGTGAACGGGGGCTGCCTGGTATTTTTACTAATGACTCATGTTATGAGAGTGGGTATGCATAAAACATCAACCTCGGAAGGTCTGCAGGCACTGAAAGACAGGAGCAGAATTCACAATGATCTAAAATCTGCAAAGTGCTCTCAGATCAGCGGTGGGATTCAAAAAGGACGAGTGCAAAAAGCCTGATGCTTTGGCAAAAGCGTCAGCTGTGCGAAGATGGGGTGAGGAGCAGCGCGAGATCGATGGAGTGAATCACGGCACCAGCCAGCGCTGCCAAATCCTTGCGGGGGTGGGAAGCAATCTTGTGGGGACGTTTTAGGGGGGGTGCAGGCTGGAAGGCGTGTGGAGGGGTCCTCCTGCCTTGCCCGCTGCTGGTGACTGCTGTGTCTCGTTTTAGGCACCACCCTTCAAGGAAGATGTGGACCAGTTAAAGAGAGCTCAGAGGAAAGCGTCAAAAATAAGGAGTGCAGAAAATGTGACCTACACAGGAAGACTGAACAAACCAGTATCCTCGAGAGGGGAAGGCTCATAAATGCCACAGACCTGACCATCTCCCCATCAGCCCTGACCATGGACACCATGCCCACAACATGCACCTCTGCTGGCTCACAAAAAGCAAGCAGGTTTTTTCACTGGCCTACCACATGTTCTGTGTTACAGCACTCTTGCAAGCTTAAGGCCGCCCTGCGTGGCGATGCTTCAGCGGATACGGAATGCACACTGCTGCGCCCGCAAGGTTAATGCTGGGTAAAGCCGGTGCAGACAGGAGCCTCCGGAGCAGTCGGTTATCCTGGAACCGGCCAACACACCGACTGACACTTGATACTGCAGAATCACCAGGGGGAAATGCCATCCCAGACCTTTTCCTGAAGGTCGGCATCAAGGAACGTCGATGTGCTTGGCTGCATTGCTGAGTGCTACCAAGAGTTGTCCGGTACAAGGGCAGTGCTGGAAATGGGCGTTTTGTTTTTAGTTTATTTAGTAGAAGAAGTTCCAGCAAAGTCAATCTCTTGCTGTTCTGCCCACTCTGCCTGGGAAATGGTCCATAATATTGGGAAGGAAAAAAAAAAAAAGCTTGGCTTAGATTAATAAAGGCACTGAAGCCAAAATTGTGACTTCCTACTTCAGGTGCCTTTCTTTAGGTATCGCAAAGCTCAACCTCACCAAAATGAGCTGTACCATGCCAGGAGGGTGCCAGGGCTCCCCGTGGGGTCAGAAGAAAGAAGAAAGACCGCAGAGCAGCCCAGTGGGTCTGCAGGACGCTAGCCCCTGCTGAGGTAGATACTCCAAAATATCTGAGCCTCCATCAGTGCTTGGGTACTGCTGGTGACTTGGGACCCACCACGTGGTGGAAACCTCTTCTCAACACAGGTATCCACAGACAGCCAGTGCTTCTGGATGCATGGCTGGAGGGGAGCAGATGATGCCACTCACTCTTCTCCCAGAAGCCTGAAGCACCCATCCCAGGATGACAAAGGCTGGAGGTGGCACCAGGCTCATCCCCAGGAGCATTGCAGCCCTGGCCTCAGCCACCTCCCAGCCCTGTGAGGTGCCCCCAGCAGCGGGTCTGGGCAGGAGGCAGGTCCCCGCTGCGGGAGAGCTGGGCACGAGCGCACTGAGGGAGCAGGAGCAGGAGCATGACTGTAGATGAACAGCTGGAGTGGGAAACGAGGCCAAAACCTTTAAGCCACAGACACCTGGTGCCCTCCCTGCTCTTCCTGTGGCTCCACAAACAAATGTAATTAAACACTGAGAACAGGCTGACTGAACTTCAGCATAAGTAATCTATTAAATTTCATTAATTCTCTTTTCCGTTATGAACTCTGAGACAGAGCCATGATCTTGTCTGTGCTCTGTAGAAGATTGTTTGCAAATGCTAAACAACCATAATTATCTCCAGTGCAATACCCAGTCCCAAACGAATCACACACAGCACGGCTGCTCGGTTTGGCAAGTCTGCTATTGCACACATAGGTGGATAGAGGCAACTGTCTCATGTCTACACTCGCCTCCCTCTTCCCCAATGATGTGGGGTCGTTGGACCCATCGTAAGCCTTCAGCATTGGACATCCACAGGGCAAGCCCTCTCCAGAGGCACTTCAGCTAGATCTCCTCTGTACAAGCCCCCGCTTTGCCCCGTTGACCAAAAGATAAGGCTGGTGTCCAGCTTTGGCACAGGAGCCCAACTTCAGGCACATAGGATCTAGGCAAAAATATTCATGCTTCTGACACATTTAGTGCACTGAGTGGGAGCAGAAAAGCTATCTGTGACTTGTAATGTAACCGTTGCGCTATGAAACGTCAAAAACTGTGCACCCAGATGTCCTGTTCTAGGTAACAGCATGATAATTTTAGGCAAATATCTGCTCTTTTCAGTACTGCTTTTCTTCCCATCCTGGAGTTCTCACTTTCCACATAGCCCTCATGCCCACTTCCAGTGTTTGACTTTAAATACATGTGATTTCCTTTGTTACTCTCGTTGTCGTGCATGGTCCAATTCACTAGCCTGTTTGTTTGTTTTCTTAAATCCACTACTCAATATTATGTGACCCAAATAATAGTTTATGTGCCTAAGGTAAAGTCAAGTTAATGTGAAAGCAGAAATCCCTAGTTTACTTTTTGGGAATGGAGCTTTTATTTCACATGCTGTTGATCATCAAGAGACAAAAAGTTATCGCAGGTTTCCTTCTTAGCTCTGAAGTGTTCCTATAGCACCAGAGTGGGGGAAGCATGAAGATCAAAAGAGCAGAGAAATTATATTTCTTTCAGAAATTTAGATGCAAGTAAAATTGGTCAAATGAAAAGGATGAAAATATTAAGTGAAAAAGTTCCATCTCTCTGTTAATCTGTTGAAATCTAGCTCTTCTTCTGACCAGCTCTAGGACAACTCAAAGGAAACAAACACCAGACCAAAACTATTTTTGACAGTGTTCTGACAATATTGGCTGCCTTTTGCAGTCAGACATGCAGAGGGGTTTAAATTTAAACATTCGCTGTCAAAACAGGCATCATTTTATTGTAGTTGCAAAGGCCAGCCAAAGCCCTTGCCCTGCTGAAGGTGATTACCTCCGTGCAAGCCCTCACCGAGATGTCAAGTCAGTATAAATGAGCTCTCGGGGCGAGCTTGGCCGTCCCACAGCCAACGGTGTGTTGGGAAAGCGGGTCCAGAACACCGTGCACCCTCAGGATCTGTTTTCATTCACTGTACATTGTTTTTTCATGTTGCCTACCGAAGCTCTTCTATAAAAATGATGTATGTGCTTCATTTTAAGTAATCTCTGGTGCCTCGTAGATTTGCTCTTTGAGATAACCGACCCCGAATATCTGTTACTGCAAGATTTCCAGACACGGTCCTTAAACCATCGCTGTAACATGCACCTTGTTCACAAATCCACCTGTGCAAATTCCTGCAGTTGCAAAAATAATTTTTTTTAGTGCATAATTATTTTTGCCAAATCGGGAAAGTTCCACAAGGCAGGAACAAGTAAGGATTCAGTCAACCCCTCTTCCCCAAGAAGTGGAAAAGAGTAGAGCCTTGAAAATGAGACTAAATCAACTCCTAGCCCCAGCTGCTTACTATTTTAAGTGCCATGAAAATCGTAATATTAGCAAATTTATCTTTTCCTCCTTTCTATAAGCAATGAGGTATTTTCATCTTTGGGAGTCTGTCTGGGTGCCAGTACCATTTCCCAGCTGAGCACACAACGAGGTTGAGCGGTTTAGACAAACGAATCGTCTTCCTCATCCCTGCCACAAAAGCTGCCTCACCCGCGGAACTCCTTATTGGGGAATAAGGTAATCTCTGCCACTTTGAAACAACTCTAAATATCTTTAAAGAAGGCAGAGGTTATAAACTTGATGCAAAAGCTCCCGGGTGAGGCTCTTTCTGGTGTGCTGTCATCTCCCACTCTGATTTCACACATAAGATATCCTTCTGCCCGATAGTGCACTCGCAGAGAGGATACAGTAAAACACGCGGAGTTATTACCCCTGCAGGAAATGCTGGGGACGGAATGTGAGGGTCGGGCTTTTTGCAGTGGTCCAATTTGCTTCTTTTGCAATATATGAAAACAGAAATCACATCAGGGTTAGAGGTGTGGTGAGCAGCTTCGTAGGTCCCATCTATATGCAAGTGCCATAGAGCAAATTCTACTCCATACAATGGGCATAAGAGAGGATTTCTGGGGTGGATTTGCACTTGAAGTGCTTCTGTGTACAAAGGGGAGGGCGGGCGGTGGTGCTTTTTTCCTTCACTCTGTGCCCTCATTCGAATTTTGGACATTTAGATTTAGTCTATCTTGCTCAGTCCTGATTTAAGTGCATATGCTTATGCCACCAATATGTTTCTTTAACTGCTTTAAATATTTCTAAAAGTTCAACTACCTCCCTCTGTAACATACCCCATGGAAGCGCAAGTCTTGTGAAATTCGTCTGTGTTGAAATGACTCATGAACTAGGAGGAGATGAGTTGGGATAGTGTAAAAAAAAGCAGGTAGGTTTAGATTAGATATTAGGAAGACATTCTTTACTGCCAGGGTGGTGAGGCACTGGAACAGGTTTCCCAGGGAAGTTGTGGATGCTCCATCCCTGGAGGTGTTCAAGGCCAGGCTGAATGGGGTTTTGAGCAACCTGGTCTAGTGGGAGGTGTCCCTTCCCATGGCAGGGGGGTTGGAACTAGGTGATCTTCAAGGTCCCTTCCAACCTTAACCATTCTATGATTCTATGAAAAACTCTCAGGTTCTGCAGTGGGGCACCATCTCTCCATTCAAGTTTTCCCTGAGAGAAGAATTTACAAAAATTGCTCCTTTTGTCAGAAACACCTTATTCACCATCCATAGGAATGACAGTCCCTGGTAAGACTCACCAGCACCTCTGTGTGCCAAACTCATGCCATCAGAACGCCAGGTGAGAGATGTTAATTGCTGTGATATGGCTGGGACTGTGCCCCTGGTGCTGCAGCCCCACCACCCTGCAACTCCACCCCGGGGTTGGCTTCACGCACACCCGTGCACTCCTGCCGCCAGAAAAGTGTCCTCATTTCACAGACATCCTACAAAATTGTTGGGAGGTTTCGGTGTATGCTCAGGGAGAAGAGCCGACATCACACCCACCACCACCGCGCAGCTGTAACGACAACGCCCCTGGAGTGAGATGGCCCCAGAGCAGCGCTGCGAGCCAAGTTCCCCCTTATATCATAAACATGTCGTCACGAGGGCAAGCCTACTGGCAAAATGCAGAGGGGTGGTTATCACAGGCAGGATCAAAGGTAGCAAAACTTAA
>VUYV01000024.1:6348197-6363424 GCA_008711295.1 Anarhynchus alexandrinus
AATAGCTCCAGCATTGCTCTATCACTTTGGAAAAATTCAAATTTTACTCATATTGATTCAACCCCACTGGATTTGGTAGCACCCTGCAGTATTACCAGAGGGAATGGTTTGACAAGGCAGTGCTTCAGCATTAAAACCTATTTAACCTTTTTTCCTCACTTGCACCTCGTTTATAGCCCATGCTGTCTGCTCCGTCTTGCTTTTGCAAGTTTCTGTTGCTCTCTGACTTTCTTTGTTGCCGAGACGCCTTCCAACTACTAAGTCCTGTGGAGGTTCTGAAATGTGCTAAGGAGAGAGAGCAAGTGCTCGCTGGTTATAACACATTGACCCACCACAACACTCCATGGACAGCAGAGGAGGTCTACCCACCGTGACAGTTCTTTTGTTGACTTCATCAGACTTGGATTAGGACCTAAATTCATGCAAATCTGCCATCAAATAGACATTACAAGCTCCATAGTTTTGTGTTTAACTCTTGGGTTCTCTAGACTGACTTTTTATTATGTTGTAGAGTTGTTACTGAAAATCAAGAAAGAAAAAATTAGGGATGTTATTTAGCAATCCATATTGTACGTGGTATTATTGACTTACCCGTGTAAGAGTATGAAATTCCAAAATATTTTCTCAAAAAAAAAAAAGACTCCTGCCAATTTAAATGAAGAAACTAGAAGTTCTGTCATAAAATTCAATTGAGAGAAGTCCTGTGGAAAAGCACAGAGGAAAACATACACGCACACCAAAAAAAAAAAGGAAAAAAAGACTGGTGTGATAATCAGATGAGTGTTGGTGTGGTTGGAGACCAGGAAATCAATCACTGCTCTTGGCTGCCTCTAGACATTTCTCCCTGTGCCCAGTTGCCCAAAGCTATTTCTCAAAATTCCCATCTGAAGTCTTTGCAACCACTACACCATCCTTTGCCTAATAATTATTACCCACCAATTTCTAGAGAATTCTGAATATTTTGTTCCTGTAAGAAGCAAGTGCAATGGTAGGTATTATCCTGAAAGTAAGAAAAAGCACATTCTGCCCAGGAAATACTTTCTGAGTACTTCAGCTAATCAGCTCTTCAGACGTTTGTACCGAGGCAGCTTTACGGCTCTGAAGAGCGCCGTGCATCATCTTCATCCCAGGACATAAATCTTACCACTCCCGAGGAAATCTCCTACCAGCCTCTGCTCTCAGGGAAGGAGCCATCATCAGAAATCTTTACTTTTTGTCTGAGCTATTTCCTGGGAAATAAACACAATCCATAAAAAGAAAATAATAAGCATCTGAGCAAATGTGTCAGGGCAGGGACGTCCACCAGCAGTGGAGTAACATGGAAAGAGCTGCTACATATCCCTCTTATTGCCACCAGTATATTTAGCTTGAAAATGCTATCAGCGGAAAAACAGTATTAAAATGAAGAGAAGCAAGAGCTGGACACCACAGTGTTATTTCTCATTTAGAAATTTTATAAGACGGCATGTTAAGGCACCTCTGCTCTCCTTGTGCCTCTTTTTCAGGAGCCACTCTGTGCCTTGTCCAGGCAGTAAAAAAACCCCATCGCTGCAAAGGCACAAGCCAAACCTGACAGATGTGCTCACCATCCCTGGAGGTGTTGAAGGGAATGTCTTTAAACTGGAAGAAGGTAGATTTACATTAGATATCAGGAAGAAATGTTTCACTCTGAGGGTGGTGAGGCACTGGAACAGGTTGCCCAGAGAAGTTGTGGAGGCCCCATCCCTGGAGGTGTTGAAGGCCAGGCTGGATGGGGCTTTGAGCAACCTGGTGTAGTGGAAGGTGTCCCTGCCCATGGCAGGGGGGCTGGAACTCGATGATCTTCAAGGTCCCTTCCAACCTAAACCATTCTATGATTCTATGTCCCCAGGCCAAGCCCCCCTGCCCTCCAGCCAGCAGGCTGGGGCTGGATTCCGCCCCCCCCCAGCACCTCCACTGTTGGCTCATCGCTTCCCCAGCAACCGCAGCAGAAAGCCAGGCAACACCACCAGGCCCATCACAAACACAGGGACAACCACCGCAGCCTGCAGGTGTCCTACCCATGGCCTGCAAAGCCAAAGAGGGCATAGGAGAAGTGGAGCGGGGTCCAGACCCCCGGCCCCACTTCCCCATCCTGCACTGGGGACCACATGGAGAAGACCTACCACCACCTCGCTGCCTCCATCAGCGATCTCTCCTGCTTATCCATGGAGCAGAGCAACCCCTGTTTTGATCCCCGCACCTGTGCTGCTGTGCTTGGGCAGGAGACAGTTGCCCAGCCTAAACCAAGACCCAGGCACCAGCAGTCTGTCACGACATGTCACTCAGGACCTCCTGCCTGCATGCACCACACAAGAGCACTGGGGGCGAGCAAAGCCTCCTCAGCCACCGGGGTCCCAGGGCCTCTCTAGAGGCCACTCACCACAGCCCTGTCTTGGTGCCGTGATGGACAGAAGCAGAGGCAGCCTGGATACGGGGCCAAGTTTTGAGGCAAAAAGCACACTTTCTTATTTTTATGTATTATTGCGTAATAAATACCCTTACAATGATATGCAACAGATTTTGTCAAACTGTTCTACTTCAATGTCATGGTCTTCAAGCTCCCACCGTCATGCTGGAGGAATCAGGATTGCCTATGTTTAAAGCTTTGGAAACAGTCTTTCACTAGGGATACTCATTGTGTTTCATACCGCAGGTTAACTTTTGCTTTATAGAATCATAGAATCATAGAATAGTTTAGAGTTGGAAAGGACCTTGAAGATCATCGAGTTCCAACCCCCCTGCCATAGACAGGGACTCTTCCCACTAGACCAGGTTGCCCAAGGCCATGTCCAGCCTGGCCTTGAACACCTCCAGGGATGGGGCATCCACAGCTTCCCTGGGAAACCTGTTCCAGTGCCTCACCACCCTCAAAGTAAAACATTTCTTCCTAATGTTTAATCTAAACCTGCCCTCTTCCAGTTTAAAACCATTCCCCCTCGTCCTATCACTACATGCCCTAGTAAAGGAAGGAGGGAGCAATGCAGTTGGTGTAATTCAATGTAATGAAACCAGTCCATATTTTTTACTTCCAACCAACATTAAATAAAAATCCTTTCAAGTGTAACTTCCTCACCCGTTACTTCACCTTATAGCGCTTCTGTATAGCTTCTTATAAATGTAATATGTAATTACAGAGCTTATAGCTTCTTATAGCACTGGTTACTTCATATAGCACCAGTTACTTCACCTTACAAAGCTGCTTCTTCACCTATAGTGCTTCTGCAAAGAGCAGCTGAAGAACAGATACCAACCTGCAACTTAAATTTTACTCAGGACTTCAGGAATATGACATCCTTTCTCAGGGCACTCTGAGGAAGGAGCCAGAAAAGTTAAATGGCAGGGAGCCCAAGCGCTCCAAGGTCACAGGTTTTTGGATCCCCTTCCTGCGCACTGTCCATGCGCTATTTATCCAGAACCTCAGGACACCAACAGCCCCGATATACAGCTCTTGGAAGTCATATACACATACACACATCCCTATATGAACATGTAAAATTTTTTTTATATCTATATATAAAAACTCAAATTAGAAGCCCATTTTCTTGCTAACGCTGTCATCAGAAATGCAAGTGAACTGCCATGTGATGGGGATTTGGAGCTACCAATAAAAACAAAAAAACAGCCCTCCCCCCAAAATGCAGCACCACCCCCCCCTTCCCCGAGACATCCTGGGGTGCTGAAGCTGCAGCTCTCTGGTGTTTAAAGCAGTCGTAAGACACAGCAAAAGCATTTTAGGGGCTGGCGTGGCAGGAACCAGAGCACCCTCACACCAGCCCACGGCACCCGGGCAGAGGCAGGGCGGGCGGAGGAGCCCGTGAGCTGCTGCTCTCCAGAGGGACACAGGAAAAAACACCAGCACAGAGCCTAGAGAAACCAAAGTAAGAGCAGGAACCGGGGTATCAGTCGAAGCAAAGAAATAAATGCAACTTTCCAGGCACACCCTGGTGGGGAAGAAAGCTGGGAACCCCCAGCACAGACCTTGCCTTCTGCGCTGTAACTCCTGCCCTCATCAGGAAAACAGTCACATCAAGGAGCCACCTGGGTCCATCAGCAATTTCCCCATTTGTCTAGTAAAAAAGTCTTTCAAGGTATGGCTTTTCTCAAGTTAACTTGTTCAGGGAAAAGAGCATGGCCTCCTCACCCCACACAGCTGCAGAGTTTTCCCAACTACACAAACAAATGCAAGCTTAATTATCCTGATTACTTAACATAAGATTATTAGTTGTTTATTTCCTTTGTTCCACTCTGATTGGAATCCTAATTAAATTTAAGTATTGAATAACTTATTCCTATTATTTCCTCAGGCCTTTGGGCCTGCTGCTGCTCTCAGGATTAGGGACCTGTAGGCACGGTACCCTGTGAATTTACAATGTGCCAACTATGGCACAGCAATGGCTGAGCTGAACAATTTTACTCCATGGCAAAACTGATCTAACTCTCAGTGGAAAGGGAGAAACCCACGTGGAGCTACCCGGTATTTCCCATTGGGTATGAGAAATGTATTTGGGCAATTATCGTTAAGCAAGGGAATGGAAGTAGCTCGCTAATCCCGTGTGTGCCGATGTCCTCAGTTACATCGGTGGGAATTCAGGACTACTTCCCTTGAGGATGAGAGGTGAAATCCGTCTGTCGGCAGCGCAGTCCGATCTGAAGGGAAGCGCTTGTACCTCCCTGCCTTACAGAATATGGTTGTGATCGCCTTGGGCTGAAGTACTCTGCCAGGCCCTGCTGCTGCTGCGGTGTGAATTGGGAACGGCTCTGATTCTGTCCTTGTTTCCAGTGAGCAGACGCAAGAGGAGGGATGTACACTATCCGCACGAGGGGTCCCATTCCTTGACTTAGTGCGGGAAAAAGTGACTTTGTGCCGGAGTGTAATTCAGTAGCTAAATTAAGGGCTGTGACCATTACAAATTCTTATTTTTTTGACTACAGTAGGACTAAATAAATGATTTCCAAATACATCTCTCGTCCTTGTGCTACCCCCTGAGGCTGTACTGTCCCTGCTCTCCCAGCATCCTTGATGCTTTTTGCTTCTGGCACATTGATGTGAACAGCTGCGCTACAATTAAATACCCAAACTCTTGCATTTGGGATTAGATCCAAATACTATTCTACTAAATTAATTCCTGCTTAAGCCTTCCTACGTGGCCCAGTGTTTTGGCCTGAACTCTGCTATTTCAGTTGTTGCACTCCATAAAGAAGTATCACACCGGGGGTTAATTTGCTAAAATACCTGCAACTATAGACCTCCATAAACCCCAAGAAAATTCTAAGATCAGAACATAACACAGGATATTTGGCATATGAAACCTCCCCAAATCAAATTTGTGTAGAATAGTCAAGGCTGAAATTCTCTTCCAGTTGGAGAAATAAGTCACAGTTCCCATCTTGCAATAGGTTTCTTTCTGGGGAAGATTTCTGTAGGTGCTTTCCCCTGAGCCAGCACTGGACTGTCTACTGGAAGACCATCAGATCTGGGTGAAGACCCTGACCCTCCTTGTGCAGCACAGTTCCTTCAGAGTGCAGGAGCGATGCACAGGTTAGATGGGATGCCTAGAAGAGCTGTGTTAACGAGTGTCACCTCCTCTAACAAGGAGCTATTAAGATCAAAACCCCTCTGATGACACATATGCCTTTGAGGAGAAAGAAGGGCAGTGCAAAGGCATAGGCTTCAGCTACCGGTTTGACATGATGGGGAAACTGCTTCAAGACAGCATGTGCTGGGACCACTTTTTGAACAAAAGGCTCAACATTGTAAAGTGCCCTTGAATAAACTCCGGATATTTCCTTCTATCAGTGCGATAGGTACGCTGAATCAGTGAAATATTGGATTGAGGGTGGAGGGCTTAGGAGAACGCTCAGATTGTCTGTCAGTGGGCCTGTCATCACTGTTGACTTGTGGTGATGGGAAAGCAGACTCTATCTATATTTCTGCCCATAATGCAATGGCCTTTTGAACCAATATCAGGAGACTATGATAAATAGGCATTGCCTTCCTTGACTGCACAGTAGCCTGAAGATGTTTTCATTTGAATACATATAAATTCCTCCTATTGTGGAATTCCATATAGCAGCCTGAGCTGCCTGAGCACTCCAGTGTGACGTGTGACAAATTAAACTTGTTGCTCAGGGCTCAAGAACTCGGAATAGATGATCATATCCTTCTGAGACCCGTTTCTTTCAGCTGGAAGTGATTGAGAAGTGTTTACTTATTCCAAAAATTCTGATTGTGGTATGAACTGGTAAGGGCAGAGAAAAGTCTGATGACTTGTATGGAACTGATAAAACTCATATGTTCTTTTTGCATGTTTAATTGACAACACAGCACAGCACATGTCGGCGCAGCCTGGCTAACTTGGGTGTGCCCACTTGCCTGGAAGCCCTGCAGTCTATCCAACAGGTTTGGTTTGATTCCTACAGATGCCGACTGAAGAGGAAGAGAGGTCACCTCTGCGCTAGAAAATCAAGTTTCTGTGGGTGAATTCCACCCACAACCACTCATAGTGGGGCCAGCTCACAGGAGTGTAGGGTATAGGCTGGTGCAAGATCTACCCTTAACTGGCAAACAATCTGGGTGAAAGTAGGACTGTCTTCCCCGTGGTGATCAGCACTCTCCGAAGCGTGTTGTGTAGAGACACAAAAATACTGTGAGCTTGCCGTGAGCAGCAGATGGGGAAAAAAAAGTCATTTAGATTAATAGCTGCAAAAATTATCCAGGTTTTCTGAATCCCGTCTTTCTTGGGGTAAAAAGAAAAAGGATCTCTACTTTAAATTACAGAAGGGTAATACCAGGTAGTGAAGTGTCTTTCACTCTGGACCTGCTCCCACAGGTCCATGTCTTTCCTGTGCTGAGGAGTCCAGAGCTGGACGCAGTACTCCAGGTGGGGTCTCACAAGAGCAGAGGGGCAGAATCACCTCCCTCTACCTGCTGGCCACACTTCTTTTGATGCAGCCCAGGATATGGTTGGCTTTCTGGGCTGTGAGCGCACGTTACCGGCTCATGTTGAGCTTTTCATCCCCCGGTACCCCCAAGTCCTTCTTGGCAGGGCTGCTCTCAATCCCTTCACCCCCCAGTCTGTATCAATACCGGGGGTGGCCCCAACCCAGGTGCAGAACCCTGTACTTGGCCTTGTTGAACCTCATGAGGTTCTTCTTGACTCCTATATCACACTATAATTTATTTTATACTGTTTGATGCTTTGATAATTTTTTTCCTCAAATGACAGTGCTTTTTTTTTTTTTTTTTTTACTTTCAACATTTTTTTTTTTTTTTTTTTTTTTTATTTTATTCTTTTTTTTTTTTTTTTTTTTTGAGAAATTGTTTCCCATCACTTGATACTGCTGGGTACTGTATTCAACAATTAGTAACTGTGGGACAAGGTGTTCCCCAGATGTAGCCTCGTACAATTTTTGATCAGTAAGATTGTTTTAATTTGCAGAAAAACTACTCATTTGAGGCTTATATTACTGATTTTTTTTTTCCTTTCCTGACAGCAGGAACAGAGGCATATGTTAACACTGGGATCTTCTCTATAGATGGTACCCCTTCCACTGTGACAGTTCGTTTACATTTCATTGTCACCTTAATGTCAGGGCATTATGAATGCAAGGAATAATCTGTGAAGCTGATTACAGGGTCTGGCTTTTAGCAAAGCAATAAACATGTGAAAGCAACTTGTAAACTTTTGTAGCTTCACTGATGCATTCTCCCCTTTACTATTTGTGTTAATTAGAATGTGTGTAAATCAAACAAATATAAATGTCAGTGACAACAGTAGTTAGCAGAAATCTCAGTGTGCTTCTATTTCCTTCTCTGCTGTATTTCCTCCTTCTAGCTTCACTATGAAGGAGCGGTCAAATGACGGACCACAGGATTTCCTTCCCCTTTGTTGAAAAGAAATGTACAAAGAAGCAGAAAGTTTTAAGCAGGAACGAGAATGACAGAGAGGAAACAGAGTAGGAATTGGGAAAAAAGAGGGAGGAAAATTAGACAAATACAATTAGATTTGGGAATATGAAAGCGAAAAGGAAAGCCTCTGCATGGTAATACTCGTTACAGGGATTACTTAGAATTTGCTGCTTATTTGTTCCTCATTAAAATGCATTCTCTGTGTTCATTACATTTCAGCAAAAACAATTCAGCCACCATTACTACTTAATGTCATACATTAATAAAAATCGATGGTCACTTGCTCCAGAAAACATTCAGGCACCTGTGCCATTCCGAAGCTGAGGAATTGCAGCTACTGTAGCTATTTAACCCACTGAAACCTTTTTATTACTCAATACACTTAAAACTAGAAATTAATGTCAGGTTAGCCCTGTGGGAAAGAAACGGTTGCAAGGAGAGTTGTCATTTCATGAGACCAAGACAGCTGTGAATGATAGAGGCAAGGACACTCCAAGTCTTTGCTAACGAGCATCCTTTGCATACAAGCATAGCAAAATGTAGTGGTTTGGTATGTCACACTGAGGATCAACACATCTACTCGTGGATCAAACAAGCCATGGGTTGGGTGTTATTCCTCTTGGTGAGGAGATGGGATCTTGATGGATCCTTTGGGACATGGAGGGGGGGGGCTTCTGTCTCTGATGGTCAGTAAAGTCCTGTGCTACCTACACTTTAATTCCCATTAGCTTTATATGCACATGGCTAATGCGTTACAGGTGTTGGCAGGATACCTCATAAGACAGTGAAATCATACTATTTCAAGTTACCTCATCCAAGTTTCATATGAAAGCTTTTTGTATGAACTACGGCTCCATTCCAACAGGCCAGAAAAAACACCTAAAAATCCCACGTAGCAGCAAAAGATTCTTCACCGCTGCAGCTCTCGGCAAAAGGATAGTTGAAGTTTCTGCTGGGCACAGCTGAGTGATTGGTAACGCTGTGCCGTGGCCTGGGCTGCATTGAGGCTGGAGAGGTAGACAGAGAGGAACCTTACGAAATTCAACAAGACCAAGTGTAGGGTACTGCATCTGGGGAGGAATCCATTGCATCAGTACAGGTTGGGGGCTGACCTTCTGGAGAGCAGCTCTGTGGAAAGGGACCTGGGAGTCCTGGTGGACAACAGGATGACCATGAGCCAGCAATGTGCCCTGGTGGCCAAGAAGGCAAATGGCATCCTGGGGTGCATCGAGAAGAGTGTGCCAGCAGGTCGAGGGAGGTCATCCTTCCCCTCTACTCTGCCCTGGTGAGGCCACATCTGGAGTACTGTGTCCAGTTCTGGGCTCCCCAGTTCAAGAAAGACAGGAACTGCTGGAGAGGGTCCAGCAAAGGGCTACAAAGATGATTAGGGGATTGGAACATCTCTCTTATGAGGAAAGGCTGAGGGACTTGGGTCTTTTTAAACTAGAGAAAAAAAGACTGAGGGAGGGTCTTATTAATACTTATAAATACTTAAGGGGAGGGTGCCAGGGGGATGGGGACAGTCTTTTTTCGGTGGTGCCTGGTGATAGGACAAGAGGTAACGGGCACAAACTTGAACATAGGAAGTTCCATCTTAACATGAGGAGGAACTTCCTTACTTTGAGGGTGGCAGAGCACTGGAACAGGCTGCCCAGAGAGGTGGTGGAGTCTCCCACACTGAAGACATTCAAAACCCACCTGGACGCTGTCCTGTGCAACCTGCTGTAGGTGACCCTGCTCTGGCAGGGGGGTTGGACTAGATGATCTCCAGAGGTCCCTTCCAACCCTGACCATTCTGTGTTTCTGTGATTCTGTGAGGGCTGCATCAGCGCTGCCCGGCTTCAGCAGAGGACCATTGATGGTTTCAGCAGAGCGCAGAGCTGGGATATCAAAGTTTTCTGATTCCAAGTTAATAGGCAACTTTTAAATACTCAAGTAGAGTCCTCAGATGCCACAGATCAGATAACACATTTCCAGTCTTTTCGTGGCAAGCATTTGCCTTGTGTGCAGCCACTTGTGTACCCTTTCCAATAGGAGAAAATGATGACAGTCAGCTATTTCTTGGAAACGGTCATGTTTATTGGCAAAAAAACCCATTCTCATAAGCACAAAGATCACACTGAGCCAATTTCCCTTTTCATATTTCCAAACCTGCCCTTCGACTAGCACTCTGTCCAAAAAAGTGGTCTTCTGGTTTTCTTTCTGACTCACAAATATGACTTTTCCTGCCTGTGCGGCTTTCTGCTGAAATTCTGCCTGTTCTATAATGCACACACACACACAAGCACTGAACTAATTAATTCTCAGTGTTAGTGTTTATGTTCAGTCTAGTCCTTGGCAGCCACTACCATTGTTTTAGGTCTGACTGAGCAGTGGGATATTTAATTGTTTGCTCATTTAGTCTGAGGAGAGAGCAGCCAGCGTAACCGTATAACCCAGTGAGGATTGTGTGTGACCAGCTTGAAAAACAAAGATATGTTTGCTGGATTTCACCCAACCTCCCGCAAAACAGTGCTTCAGCAGTGCGTTTGGAGAAGGGCTGTCCTCTTCACGGGCTAAGGGGAAGACTCGACAAGTGTCTCATGTGGAGAGCGCAGATCCTCTGCGCCATCTCTCCAGCCCACAGCATCTGCGGGGCTAATGCTGCTCCCAGTCCATTTGCTGCTGCTTTCTCCTGCCACTCTGCATTCCCACCAAGGCAACTGTGTAATTTTAAAAAAAAAAAAAAAGGAAAAACTCTACGAAAGTAAACAATTTCTTAAAACGTAATTTCATATGCTTTTTAAAAAAAAAAAGATTTACTCTCCTGCGTGGAAGTGGTCCTATGAGCAATTGTCCAGACATAGCTGAGGAGCACAGCAGGGTTAGGGACAGTGGGTAGCTTAGATTGGGGGTGATGAGCCCAGGAACACGTTAAGCCAAGTGTTGCCACCAGCACCGGAACCGGTACACAAAACTTAAGAGGAGGAAAACCCTGCATCTTACTTCCCTTGCCAGTTCTGTGCCTGATTGCCCTTCCCTATATTCCTGAGGACCACCTTAAGACGTTTTTTAACATCAGGAAAAGCTTTGAAGTTCCTGAAAGGAAAACAATGCCATTTATAACTGAAGTTTGTTTACTTCTAACGCCCACGGGTTATACATCAATAGGACCGTTTCTGCCACCACAGTCACTCTGTAAAGATACTGTGTAAGTGTTTCCACTGAATAAATGATTGGATGAAGGAATACAATTTGCATAATTATTTCATTTCTATAATTTATACATTTTCAACACCCATTAACTCATAATTCACAACAGCAATTTATTCCTCCGTACTCATCCAGTATTTATCTCTCTGCTACAAATAGCAGCAGCCTATTTTTGGCCAGCCCTAGTAAAGAAATTAACAGACTGACTTTATGGTTATTTATTACCCATTGGCCTTGTAGCAGTAACCATGAGAGTCTCAGCAGCCTGGCATCTGTCTTTTGACAGGTGTAGCATCTTACTTTTTTGGGTTTGAGCGTAGATGTAAGGAAAGTTCGGCCTTCCTGGTGTTGCTGTATGCTATAATTTTATTACGGACCTAAATGTTTGGAAGCAGTTAACATCACACACTGTAAGAGGGCCTGTTGGAGAGGTAGGTAACCTTCCTCTACAGGCAATGGAGAGAAAGACTCTTTGAGAGAGCACTTCAGAGCACCTCAGCTCAGCAGCTGCTGTGACGTGTCCTTCAAGGGAGTACTGACTATGAGGAAGGGTAGCTGCTCAAGGACCTTGAGCTCATGGCACCAATCACTTTCCTCCCATGCTTTCAGACACCCATCTTTACAATTTGTTACTGGAAAATGTATTCAATTGATAGTGGTCCTTACTGGAATATATACAATAAAAGAACCGGTTGACTCCTTCAGCCCAGTGGCGTTACTGTTCCAGCTGGCACCTCACTGCGGAGCTGTATGAGGCAAACACGGAAAACAAAAGCTACAAAGGGCCCCCCGGGCAGTGTCCTTCAGGCAGAAGGGAACAGAACTGACTCTGTCTGCTTTGCACTGCCTGGAGACTGTTGAAGAAATTCAACAAATTGTGCCCGAGCGTGGGGTCAAGAGCTGTGCAGTGTGGTTTAAACTGGTTGTATCCGTGCTGCCCTGCTGCTGAGCCTGGGTTCGCGCCAACACTGTCCTGCTGCCGGAGTTTCCCCACCTGGCAACCCCGCTGGCTCACACCAGGGTGTTTGAACAATCAAGTAATTTTGGTTTAAATGAGATCTTGAGGCCCAAGTACACATCTTGAGATCACCCCCTGAGTACCAGGGTCCAGTGCCTTTTGTCAGTACCTGCAAAACCCAATCTGAATAACAATGGCAGAGAAATAAACTGATGTATTATTTCAGCATCCTAAATGGCACTTCTCTTCCTTGCCATTAATTGCCCATGAATCATCTTTAGTTAGGTTTAAGGCAATGAGTAACTCAATGACGCAACAGAAGCTACAGCTCAGAATTCATCTCTTCAGGCACCAGAAAGAAAGTGTGATACCTTTGATTGATCTATTGTCAAAATAACTGCAGTTTAGAGCAGCATTTTGTTTTAAAAGGTTTTCATTTTATTTCCCAGGACTTCAGCAAAAAAGATTTTTCTTCACCTGATTGAGAAAAACACAGGTGGTAGAACACTCAGGGCTCACCTCCATGTGGAAATACACTAGAAGAGATATTCCCAAATAACCGTATCTGATGCAGAAATGTGAGCTGTAATTATTATTCCAGAATAATTATTTTTGAATAGCTATTTTGGTTTTAAGTCTCCGTGCAGCCACACTGTTACTGAATTAGCTCTGAATATGGATTACAGTCAGTCCAAAAAAGCACTCCTATTCTGAAATAGGAGGATCCAGAGAGGACGTACGCCCATATAATGTTCTGGAATAGCTATTTCAGAGGCTTTCCAAGCACTGAGGAGCCCTGAGGGCAGGCAAACTGAGGTCTTCCAGCGGCATCAGGGTGGCCAAGTTTTGTATCGTCAAAGTGCAAAGTGCTGTCAAATCTAGGGCGGAGAAGGGAAAGCTGCCGCTACCAGCCCTGCGTGGAGCTCCTGGAGGGGTTCAGTGTGTGGGGGTTCCACAGAGAAACAGATCCTGTCCCTCAACACACATCTCCCTGTTCCCAGAACTGCATGCCCATGATGCTGAATGGGTCTATGTCCATCATTCCTGCCAGGATATTTTAGCCTGACCACCTCTCTCTCGTGTTTTGGCAGACCTGCAGTTATTTTTATAGAGGTAGCCCAAATGCACACTGAATATTCTGAACATATACATTTTAATTTCTGCTTCTCATTTGCCCTGTAATGCCTTACATATAAAGAACGCTTCCATGCCTCTTTTTATAAGGCCAAAATTCAGTATGGGATCTTCTCCTCACTATTCACTAAATAACTGTTTATCTTAATATTTTAGATTTTTTTTTTTTTTTTAAAGAAAAATAAGGGCAGGGGTATCCCAAACAGACCTGTGAGTCTGGAAACAAAGGGAAGTTCTCAGAGAAAAACTGCTTTTCTTTTCCCACTGCTATTCTCTTTCCTCACCTGCCGCAGAGACCTGAAGAATAATTGAAATAAAACTTCCATGTGAAACATTTTTTTCTCAGACTGAACAGTGAGAGAATTATTTGAGTTTTATTTACAGTATAATGAATGTATAGATGAAAGTACAAAACATTTGCATATTCATTTTCCTAACTTCTTCTATAGAAATACAATTTTTCCCCTTTATGGCATTGCAACCTATTTACATATACAATTATAGCTTTCCTTTTTGCCAGTGAGTCAATGCCTTGCCTTGTTTTTAGTGTTTCTATTATTTTCACATTATTGCAGACATATGTTAACAAGTACAGTATATATGTAAGTAACTTTACGTTCCTCATAGCTATGAATGCAATGCTAAGTGTATTTGTCATAACCCAAAATAAAAACACGCTTATTTCTTAAAGTCATATAGAAGATCTACACAATATCTATCATTTCATTTCAAACGTACAAGATATATATCTATCAGGAAAGACATGGACCTCTTGGAGCAGGTCCAGAGGAGGGCCACAAAGATGATCAGAGGGCTGGAGCACCTCTCCTATGAGGAGAGGCTGAGAGAGTTGCGGTTGTTCAGCCTGGAGAAGAGAGGGCTCCGCAGAAACGTTATTGCGGCCTTCCGGTACTTAAAAGGGGCCTACAGGAAAGATGGGGAGGGACTTTTTGCTAGGGTATGTAGTGACAGGACGAGGGGGAATGGCTTCAAACTGGAAGAAGGTAGATTTAGATTAGATATTAGGAAGAAATTTTTCACTATGAGAGTGGTGAGGCACTGGAACAGGTTGCCCAGAGAAGTTGTGGAGGCCCCATCCCTGGAGGTGTTCAAGGCCAGGCTGGATGGGGTTTTGAGCAACCTGGTCTAGTGGGAGATGTCCCTGCACATGGCAGGGGGGCTTGAACTCGATGATCTTCAAGGTCCCTTCCAACCTAAACCATTCTATGATCCTATGATTCTATCAATTTCTGAAGCACTTAATAAAATATGATTTTGGTAAGCATGTAGCTACTTCAGCTATTTCTGTTTCCCATATTTCCATTGTTTTGGAAGGTATTTCTGGGAAATTTTATATTTCTACGCATTTTCATCTAGCAATTGTGCTCCTCTTGCCTTAGCAGGAGTGCAGTAGCCCCCTCGCCTCCCTGAATGCAGGTAGGCAGAACTGACCTGAGTAAATGGCTGATGGCGCGTGATGCTGCTGCAGTGTCATTCGGGCAGGTGAGCTGACGCTGCCCCACGCGAGCGGGTGGGTATCTTCAGCCTGACTCTGCTGTCCGAGCAGCCCTGCCCCCTGTGGTCCCCACAGCACCTGACCGATTCCCACTCAAACAAAAAACATCTCAGGAGCTCCTGAGCAAATCCTAGCTAAACATTTGGAACTTGAAGGGAGGCAGCTAGGATTGTTTGCCCATGGCAGGTGAGGCTGATATCACTCAAAAGTGGCTGCAAATTGGGGGGGGGAGAAGGTGCTGAGGCTGCAGGTCCCTGATGCAATAGCGCTGAGGGCACCACCAGCATCGTACGGGGCTGTCTGTGGGTATGTCTGCCATAAGCCAGACTAGGGCACCAATTAAGAAAACGGGATATTAATACAGGTTGTTCTGCTGTTGTTCTTTAGGTAGGTGAGCTCCTTCATCCACTTCTTAGCACAGACACATAAAAGGTTAAGCAGTAACAGGAGGTAATGGAGCTCCAGAAGTCATTGTGGATAATGTTAACAAAATATCA
>VUYV01000024.1:6364250-6386678 GCA_008711295.1 Anarhynchus alexandrinus
AAGGTAGATTTAGATTAGATATTAGGAAGAAATTTTTCACTATGAGAGTGGTGAGGCACTGGAACAGGTTGCCCAGAGAAGTTGTGGAGGCCCCATCCCTGGAGGTGTTCAAGGCCAGGCTGGATGGGGTTTTGAGCAACCTGGTCTAGTGGGAGATGTCCCTGCACATGGCAGGGGGGCTTGAACTCGATGATCTTCAAGGTCCCTTCCAACCTAAACCATTCTATGATCCTATGATTCTATCAATTTCTGAAGCACTTAATAAAATATGATTTTGGTAAGCATGTAGCTACTTCAGCTATTTCTGTTTCCCATATTTCCATTGTTTTGGAAGGTATTTCTGGGAAATTTTATATTTCTACGCATTTTCATCTAGCAATTGTGCTCCTCTTGCCTTAGCAGGAGTGCAGTAGCCCCCTCGCCTCCCTGAATGCAGGTAGGCAGAACTGACCTGAGTAAATGGCTGATGGCGCGTGATGCTGCTGCAGTGTCATTCGGGCAGGTGAGCTGACGCTGCCCCCACGCGAGCGGGTGGGTATCTTCAGCCCGACTCTGCTGCCCGAGCAGCCCTGCCCCCTGTGCTCCCCGCAGCACCTGACCGATTCCCACTCAAACAAAAAACATCTCAGGAGCTCCTGAGCAAATCCTAGCTAAACATTTGGAACTTGAAGGGAAGCAGCTAGGATTGTTTGCCCATGGCAGGTGAGGCCTGTATCACTCAAAAGTGGCTGCAAATTGGGGGGGGAGAAGGTGCTGCAGGTCCCTGATGCAATAGCACTGAGGGCACCACCAGCATCGTACGGGGCTGTCTGTGGGTATGTCTGCCATAAGCCAGACTAGGGCACTAATTAAGAAAATGGGATATTAATACAGGTTGTTCTGCTGTTGTTCTTTAGGTAGGTGAGCTCCTTCATCCACTTCTTAGCACAGACACATAAAAGGTTAAGCAGTAACAGGAGGTAATGGAGCCCCAGAAGTCATTGTGGATAATGTTAACAAAATATCACGCAGAAACGTAAAATTAGGGTTTGCTAGGAAACTACTAGAGAACAAACCAGAAAACATGTCATTACAGAAATTCATGGTGCAGCTCCATCTTGAATACCACGTGCTCTTTTCTTTTCCCACCTTATATAGAGAAGCAGAACCTGGTAAAGGAGATGATGTGTCTGATGACAACATCTGACCACAGTCATGTTGATGCCATAGAAAGCAAGAATGGAGGACAAATCATATGAAGAGAGTGTGGCTCATTACCTTGACAGGGGCAAGAATGAAGCCAGGTTTGAGAATAGTCTTTAAAACTGTGAATAGCATGAATACAAGAATTAGGGAGCATCCAATGAAATTATCAGGCAAAGTTTTGAAATAAAAAAGAAGAAAACAGTTTTTTTTGTGCACTGGCAAACTGAAATGTAAACATGTATTACTGCAGGATGTGAAGGGCTGCGTTATGTCAAGGGTTAATGGTTTCACTAAGTGGGAGATTGCTGGAAGCTAAAGGCAAGGTGTACTTGGAGAAACACCACTCTATATTGTAATAGTGTTCCCCGAGGAACAGCTACCGGCTGTTGTCAGCCAGCAGAAGGATAGACCTTTGGTCTGACTCACTGCAGCTGCCATTATCTTTGTGATGAAAATCTGTTTTTCATCGGTGTCTGTGTGAATCTTTCCTGCAGAACAGTTTCTTCAGATGTTGTCATATTCTGTAATGTAGGATCACTGAAAGGGAAATAGATGCTTCAGAATAATTTTAAAATATTAACGAAGGTGAGGAAAAAACCAGATTTTTCCTTTAGTAAGTTTACCCAAAGTGGCCCCAGGTGATTCTATGGGACACCATGTGCCCTACTGTTGTTATTGTGCAAATTATTATCTATAAAAAGGATATTGGTGCCTATGGTACAACCCATTTATTTCAAGTTTAATAAAAAAACTGTAAGAGGTCTTCAAAGTTTATGCTTATATACTCTAATTCTCCAAGTCCCTACCTGATCCTGAGGTTTGCGAATATTAGAAATAGCAGGGGGGGGTGGCTACACCAGCTAACAAAAAGACTTAAACCCTCAAGCACCCGCTGATCTCTTACGTCACCGAACCGTGGCACTCTTTCCCTCGCTGCTTGCTCCTCCACGGTCCATCGCTCTTGCACGCATCCATCCCATTTCAGAGAGATTTCACACCATATTTCACATGAGGCACAACTGAGTGCTAATTTTGAAAAACACATGACAGTAACACCACCGTAGGGGTGGAGTTTCCCTTGCACTCACTGCACTTACCAAAGCAATATAGTGATAGTGTAGAGATAAAACTGTACAGAAACAATAGAAACCTTGATAAAGTGCATCTAAGTGCGTGTGTATGTGTTGAAATATGGCCCAATTATTGCCTGAAATTGTGAAGAGAGCCAGCCATTGTGTTTCATGCAATCTGTCTCAGAGATGAGGGATAGGAAAGCTTTCACGGATGTTTGCCTTTTTAATCACTGTTTTCAGAAAAATAAAAGGTATCTGTCCAGTCAAAAAAGCACTTTTTTATATATATATGGGGGGTGGGGAGGGTGGGAGAGGAAAGAGTCCTGTAAAGTGGATGGGATGATTACTACTTCCTTTCAGATCAGGCTGAGGGCTCTAATCACTGGGGTTTGGAGTCCAGCTCAGTGACCTTGACTATTTAAACCGCATGGAGCCACCCCGTGATCAGGGAGTCACCCCTTGCTGGGCAGGCCGGTGGTCAGGGAGGGGGGAGAAATCACTCTTTTGGTCTCGTCTGCTCAGAGCTGTCATCCCAGAGCCCCACGGCTCATGTGGGTATGATGATCGCCCCTCTCCACTGGAAGAGGTCTCTTTTGTCCTTCAGGGACAGGGACAGTTTTTATTGGTAGAGGGAGACATCATGAGCTCTGGTAGAACAGAAATGCAAATACAGATTGGCTTTTGTTGTTTTGTTTTCTTTTGTTTTTTTTTTAAAACTACCTCCAGTTCTGCTATTTCCTATCCAGCACTAATGATCAGTGTGCTTTGAACGTATCTTTTTCTTTTCCTCTTCCTGCTGTAAAACCATACTCACTGCTCTGCATACTCCTATAGCTCCGGTTTTAGTTTTCCCTGGAGGATATCCTGTGGACCTTTACCAAAAAAAATCCCAAGAAAAATATTTTACCTTGTAAAAAAACAAACCCTTGTATTTTCTTTTGTTCCTGGATGTAACCGAACATTTTGTACTGAAGTAAGGTGCTCTTTCAAGCTTGAATGCAATTCAAATACAAAGTACTTGTATACCTCCACTGAAATTTTTACTAGCTTCACGTAATGAAGCAATGAACATGCCTGGTCGGTTTGTGTCACCAAACATACTCACTTTGGAGGTTTTAATCCCCTTTTTGCATATCTTGAAAGACATCAGAACTGCTCTGTTGGCAGGAACTGTGAGTGGAAGGATGTTCTACTCCCACGGGAACACCTGAGGTGGAGCACCAGAAATGCCAATGTGACCAAAGCTGCTGTTGTTTCTCAGTTCCCTACAAAAGGCTAAACCTGAGTCTAGAAAATGCTGTGCTATGGTAATGTCAGCTAGGAGTGCCATTTTTAAGACTTAAACAATTATACCAACAAATTATACTGACAAAAAACTTTTTTTTTCTGTTTTCACCTTTTTGCAGTTTGGGAAAATAATGTAAGCTCTACCAACAAACCCCACAAAAACAGGGAAAGGCTAAAACCAAGGGGATCTGATGGCACAAGGAGAAAACATTATACTGGTGTTCAAGTTAATTTGGTGATCCATTTGGGTTGGCTTGCTGTGGTATTTTCATCTACAACAAATGCATATCATTTCCACATTGAGTTGGCAGGAAATTAACGCATGTGATGTATTATTACTGCTGTTAATTCAGTCTTCCGTGTACAGAGGTATAAAATGATTACTTAGGTGGTGTCATCTACTTCAATCAGCAGTTATCAGGCACTAAAGAGAAAGCAGTAAGCATTTCACTGGCTCTTTTGTTCTCCATAGACTATTAAGCCTTGAAGGGAAGGACCAAATCTCAGACGTACCTGTGAGGCAGAAGGGTATTTTCTGTTTATTGGTATATAAATCTCAGGGACTGTCTATTCTGGTCTTTGCACCAGCTGGATGCCTCCTATAGGCAAGATTTGCTGAAAGCTAAATCGAGCGCCTCTGCCTGACCCAGCACAGATGCATCCCTAAGCCCAGGCTGTCTCTGCGGTGGTTAAAAGGGTGGTATAGGGTCTCTTTAGGGCAGAAACACATCCATTTTGCATTATTAATCAATGAGCATCCTCACTCAGCCATACTCTGGGCAGCAAAAACACAGATCTCATTTACTGCCCATCCCACGCACTGTGGCTAAAGGTACCTTTTAAACTATTTGGCAGCAACGCAAATAGAGTCACCTGCTCTGCTCCGCTTCCAGCGTTGCTCCACAACCTCCAACAGTGCTTTGCTTTACGTTCAACTGCTTACAACTGTGCAAAAGGGCAGAAAGCGCCTAGAAGTATGCAGAAGGGAGTAAAAGGTTACTCCCACGCTGCATTTCTTTCCACAAACTTCAATATTTACAGTGTGCTGGGTCTGCTGACTCCAGCCCGACATTTTTACGTTGGCAGTTAGTATTTCTGCCAGAGCGTTGCTAACTGTTCATCCGAAAGAATGAGATTTAGGGAGTTATTTCATCATGTGGAAAAGAAGAAACCTGTTTCCCTCATGGTTTTACTACTATTTACTGAAAGCTGTCCCATAGATCTTCCAAGGTTTAGGAAAGGCTAACTGCTACTAATTGAGGATTTTGGGAGTTTTTGGGGTTTTTTTTCAGATATCCAGAGGTTTCAGACAGCATTTTCAAAACTGAATGTCTGAGGTTACCTGAATTCATAGTTAAGTATCAGGCCAGTTCTTTCCTGGTGCTGAGGGGCTGCAGTATTCCCGGCATCCTTTGAAGATGGTGACATCTGGAATTGTTCAGCAGCTTTAAATTCCATCCCCTTTAGGTGTCTAAGCATGGACTTTTTTTTAAAAAAAAAAGTATCTAGTTCTTAAGATACTTATCATGCTTTTTTCCTTCCTTAAATATGCTAACACAGTCCTCCCCTGTGCTCACATTTACAGATAAACCCTGCAAGTTCTCGGTCAAAACTGTTGCCACATGAGAAATACAGAATTTGATTGAAGTGGGTCACTGTCGTTATTTCCATTATGTCGGGTCCCTAATACATGACCTCACCAAATCTCAGAGTGATAACAACAACAATATTTTATGGTTCTCCTGTGTCTGTTTCTGAGGAATCTCAAAAAGCACTTCTGAAACATTGAGCCAAGTAATGACTGTAAGCCACCTTTTTATATTTGGAGGGCTTCTGCTAGGTAAGTAGTACACCAGTTTTGCAAGTGAATGAACTGAGATTTGGTAAGAGTCACAGAACAAAACCAAAACTTAAACTAGAGGTAAATGACTGCAGTAATAACAAATAAATAAACACTTCATATTCCGTTTTTGTCATATGAACTTTTCATTCTCTGATGTTTGTTTATTTGATCTGCTTTCTTCCCTCTTCCCAGGACTAAGGCAACTATTCTTCTAAATTTGATTAGATTTAGATCTTCCTCTTGCTCCAGCTTTGTAAGGGAGCAGAATGAGGTGCTTTATAATACTGAGGATCTGATTGTGCTGCTTTTCTTTAGTTTTTATTTCAATTGCCCTTTTTTTTTCAGCCTCTTTTCCCCCTTCCCACTCGTCTTGCCCTTCTGCTTTGTCTCTGGAAGGCTGTGTCTCAATGTGCTGCTGGGTGTGCTCATACTCAGGGGCACATTGTATGTGGAACTTGCCTGGGGCATGTTGTGACTGCCTTACAGCCCACAAATTTGGGGATGCTTTCTGTGGAAACCGAAGGGCAAGGAAGACGAGACTGGTGCACACTCTGGGATGAGCAGTTTAAGTCCACTACAAAATCTTGGAGGTCAGGAGCTCCGCCTTGCAGATGTAGCCCAGCAGACCTTTAGAAAAGCCAGATTCTCCATCCTTCTAGTGTTTGTAAAGAGGAAAACAAAACAGACAAAGTAGCTTTTATCACCAGAAAAAAATGTATATTACTAATTGAGCGATTCTGTAGAAAAAAAATACATAGAAGAATGGCTCATCTGTGTGGGCTTTTTTTAATGATTTTTTTTTTCCCTATAACCCCACATCATTTCATATCCAGCTCAACATTTAAGGAAAAATGGGGTCACACAAAGCTCTAGGATCTACAAACTTGACATTTCCACCTTGCTCTGTTACACTTTATTTGGACATAACAAAATTTTTAGCTCAGTAATGAATGCTGGCCACTTTGTACGTCACATTGTACACCATACACAGCAGTTGTGGACTGAATAGGAAATGTACCTTTCCAATTCTCTTGCTTTCTACAGCTTATGTCATAACCTTAATACTTGCACATAATTTTTTTTTGTGTTACTATACCATAGATTAAATTATATCAGCCAAAATCTTTTCAGCAATGCCAGTTTAATAAGAACGGACTGAACTTCAATGCAGCTTTCATCCACAATGTAATAGCTTCAAGCCACAACTTGCAGACCTCCCTAAAGGACTCACACGTTACGTTGCAGCAGCCTGGTAACATCCGCACAGCCACTGGCAGTGCTAAGTCATAAGCTTTAGATTTCTATACAATGGCTTAAAATGAAATAGCTACTGACCATTGTAATAGGCAATTTACCATAGGGTTATGTTTCATGAAATACCTCCAACCACACAAGATATTAATTAGTGGAAAAGCAAACGCTACAAAAACACTCTTTTGTAGCGTTTGCTTTTCCGCTTGCACTAAATAATCATGAGGGACTCTGCTGTTTCTGATGGCAGAGCATATGCACTGTGCTCTCGGGCTTTTGGTTGAGACCTAAGTGCAGTGTTCTCTTAGAGTGTTCCTTTCTTACATCATAACTAACAAAGAAGCATTACTGATCACATAAAAATCAAAAATGTCAGCAAGAAAATTTTGGATACCAACGTCTCTCTGTGATGAAGAGCATCTTCGTTCTGCTAGAAATTGCATTTTTTAAGGCACTGTAAATCATTCTTCCATGCCAAAGTTAGAACACTCACTTCCATTTTCTGGGAGATGAATACTACAGGAAGACACAGTACAAAAGTATTTTCGTCGAATATTTATGCATTTTATAACATTACTTACTCATAGATGTCTTAATCATTCACAGATGGGAATTATAAGCTAGCAGATAAGAAAAAGGGGAATAGATATTAATGGGCATGAGAGATTTGTTCTAGATTATTTTAAACTTAGCATGCAGATTTATAGTACGATACCACACTAACAATCATTTTGACACATGCATAAAAAGCAAATAAATATTCCATTAAATAGAAAATGTGACTTCTTTTCTTTTACTATGGCCAGTAGTTTTGTTCATTCTGAGGTTGAAACTATAGGTTGCTTCAACAACAGCTCTCTCTCATTATCCTGCAGCTACAGAATTGGAGTAGGAAGCGAAACTGGTACTACATGTTGGTGCCACAGATGGTGCTATGGATGATCTGTCCTATTAGCCAATGCTCTTGACTAAGCTGCCATGTATCACTTTATCAATGTAAGGAAATTTACTGGCAAAGCCACTATTTTTTACTAGTTAAACTGTTTAAAATGGAGATTTACCCTGCAATCAAGATATTTTCTACTTCTGATCTAACTAATGTTGCTTCAGGAGCAATATCTGCCTGCAGAGAAAGGCCAGTGTACCCAGAGAGATGTAATTCTACTGGAATAATGAGGAATTCCCCATACGATCACCATGTGTGCTGTGGGACCACAAGGAGCCAACATTCACTTAGACTACATTGCATTTCTAGAGTGCAATTCATCAGATAATTTGCATCTCTAGTAAGCATATCTAGGAATAATCCGTTAAAAATGCAACTACGCCGCCAATATTGGTGGGTAAGGAGTATGAAGCATCTAAGTCACCCTCCAGCTGTGTTTGCACAATTTAGACATGGTGCTTCACATCTAAGACTGTCCAACATTATTAACTTCTCCTGCCTTCAGAAAGCAAGAAAAAAACCCCAACAAACACAACCAAACAAAAAGCCCAAATATCTTTTGAGCATGAGGTCTCTCTGTGAGCCATTCCCTGACTGATGTCATACACTATAACCCCTGCTTGGGATTGTACTGAAAAGCAAAAGCTAGGCTTTATTAATGTTATATTAATTTTTCCACAGACCCTCAGGAGAAACACCAGTGACTTTTTTTTCATAGAGGGGGGTCAGCACTAGGATGGGTATTTTTATTGACTAGATCTATTGATTCATATGCTAGTGTAATTCACTTGTTTACTCAGGCATTTCCCTGCAGGCTCGTTTAATGGAGAAAATCTCTGCATATGACTAGAAGAGTTTCTTTGGACTTTTATGTAATTAGGTTAAGAACTTTTGTTTCATTTGCCTCGGTTTTTTATACTTATTGTCAGAGATAATGTAATGGTTAAGTTTTCAAAAATTACACAATAAAATTATGCTTCCAGATATCTACACACCACAAAGCTCAAGTAATTAAAGAAAAATATGCAACATTTTATATATTCAAGACCATGCCCTGTAAACAATTCCCATTCTTTCTTGCAGTGGTGGTTAAGACAGAGGCGGCGTGACCTCTGCTAGACAGCAGCCAGAGGTTTATTGAAGAGTCACAGGAGGAATCACTCATTTTTGTGGGCTCAGGTCCTGCCTGTTGGGGGGCTCTCTTCAGTAGCATAGGGAATAGTGGCAGCGGGTTAAGATGGGCACACTGGTCACTGAACACACTGGGAATCAATGTAACACCATTGTGTCTCCATGTTAAGTCACCCACCATGTGGCATCTCCCTTGCTGCATCCATGCAGCCTGAAAAGACCTACTGGGGGCCAAACAACCGAAACCTATTTGAGGGAGCTTAGCAGAAATAAGATGGTTTCCACCTTAACACCAGGTTGCAGAGGAGGTAAGGCAGGTGCTGCCCCCCCATCTCCCCTAAACCAGGTGCTCCTAAACCCAGGGATGCTACATTATAGGAAACTTGCAGTGTCTGTGCTTAGGGAATTTGCTGCTCAGTTTAAACAGTGCTGGAAAGCAGGCTTTCTGGATCGCAAGCTAGGATTTAGCTGGACAACAGGTACCCAGGTCCCAATCTAGGTCAACAGGATGCGTTCCCTTCCCGCTGAAATGACCTCACTGCTGGGTTTTCATCAGCTTACACAAGAAAGATGTGGTGCGATACCGTATTAAGATGCCAAGCCTTTCTTTGCGAAGAAAACAAAAGAGAAGCGTTAAGATCTATCATGTATAAATTGATTAATTTGGTGGCTTGATAGCTGAGTTATCCTACACCATCTGAAACAGTTCAATATCTGCCTCTAAAGGCAGTGGCAAACTGATCAATTGCAGGCTCCTATGCTGCTGAAGTCATCCAGAAACCTTGCACAGGATGACTAAACCAGATGTTATTTGCTTTAAAATTCAAAGGAAACTTTACTTACTAGGTATTTCTTAAGACTAAAATGTAGGATGACTGACTTCACATGCACACATAACGGCTGCTTACCTTCAAGATCAGCGGGCCAATTACCAAATCTAACATGAAGATTCAAAAACAGTTTTGCAGAAGCAGGATTATCAGCTTATAGCACTACAACACAACAGACAACCAGGAATTATTTGCAATGGCACTTGTAAATCTAAACATTTTCCCTTGTAGGAAATGTATGCTTACTAGTTTTGATATTGATCTACGCCTTTCCTGAAGCATATGAATTTCTTGGTCCCAAATAACGAATAGGTTTTTTTGCTTTTTGTTGTTGACAATGGATGTAAGTTCTTCACCAAATGTAAAACTACACTAGATAGTAAATTATCATGATTTTAAAAGCAAAAGGATTTATGCAAAGTACATATTGAGACTACTAAAGCCAGGAGGAGGATACAGTGCAATTTCAAAGAAGCTAGTGATTTTACAGTCTAACTGTAATATGTGAACATGTAAAGTCATCACCAGTGGATGAAATAAAGGAAGGGAAAGCTATGAAAAAAATTAAATTACATTATTTTAAATCCAAATAAAAACTATGCAAATTTAAGTTACAAAATTCTTATGAGAAATAAGTACTGGTATGCAAATTTCCCCACAGAAGATAAACTCTTCTAATTGAAGCCTTTGCTAAAATCTCTGAACTCTCTAAATCAAAGTAAGCTTCTTAAAGCATAAGCAAATTCTCAGCCGGTATAAATCTCTCCAGCTTTAGCCTAAACTGAATTCCTAGATTGGAATAAACCCCTTGTGGCTGAAGCAAGCTTTATATTCCCTTACTACCAAACATAGGGGATGTAGTCTCTTTTACCTGACCTACATTAAGCATAACACACACAAAAGCACTATAAGTTTTTAGAAAGTAACTCTCACCTGTATCTGCTTCACAGTAAACCTTCTGTCAAGTATAACTGAGCATATTACTAGTGAACACCTGCGGAAAATTCTATTCGGAGCTAAAATTTTAAGTGCTGTAAAAAAGTGGCAAATCTAGATTATTGTAGATCTATGTCTTACTGGAGATATGCTAAGAAAATTGTAAAGTAGCAAGCTGCCAGTTCCCTTGGTGATCCTCACTGGATTTACATGCTAGAGTATTGAGAACAGTGACAAATAGCAACTGGTTGCTGAAAACGTGATGATTTTGGAAGCTCTTTGTATTGGAGTTCTGGTTTCTGAATATTAAATGCTGAGAAAACTATTGTCAATGAAGGTTAAGTTAGAGATAAGCAAATCTGCAAAGACTCAGACGCATAAACTGATATCTAGGTTTCCTAAATTTAGATTATCTACACAATTGGATAAAATATGTAGAAAATCGGTAGAATTGCTTGTATGAGCTGGGCTCCAAGGGCTAACTTTAACAAAAGTGTCATGATTAGGAGATGCTTCTGCTTCAAACTCTAATCCTGAATACTTTTTATGTCTACACCACTATGCAGAAAACTCAAACCTCCCCAGAAGACTGGACCAGTGTTTTCAGAGAGCTGCAGCTCCAGTTTTGGAGCTCAGCTTGCCATCAATGAGAGGTGCCTCAGTGTTTGGACAGGCTTTTAAAATTTTTTTTGCAGTTGGAGAGTCTTGGAGGCCTGGCCCAATATCCACTAAAATCTACATCCCTCATTTTAAGCATTCATTCAGAAACATTTTATGTAAGCTTCTGCCAGAAGAAACGGGGCAAACGGGAGGTCTCCTTTCATGTTACATATCTGGTGTTACTGCTATGATCAAGAAGGAACAGAGAGGGGAAAAAAAATCACTCTTCTAACTGGTTTTTGAAGCAATTGAAGTGAATCTTACTCTCGTGAAGTTTAACTGGGTAACAAAATCTCATTTTTACTATCAATCTCAAAGGCATAAAAAAGAATAAAACTGCTTGGATGGATTATTAGTGTTTTTATTAACAGATTAGGAAACCTCAAATTACAGACATCTTGATCTATCCATACAGAAAAGATTTATCAAGAGCTAATCTGCTAAAATACCTGTTTAGATTGCATTGATATTCCTACACTGTACACATGCAGGCTTTTTTCTCTCTTTTCCCTTTCAAGTTCTTTTGAATTAAAATAGACCTCTGCTAAAGTCAGTGAAAAACTTTTATCAACTATGTCAGTGAAGCCAAGATTTTAGCACGTCGGTCTAAGCATAGAAATAAAAAGCAACTCTGTCTTGCATCATTAGCCTGTGCATGGGAACATCTTTTTTCATGCTAAAGAAAATTAATAGGAATGGAGAATACTCCAGGCAAATTTAGGCAAATGCCACTGACTCCTGCATACTTTATTAGAAAACTAATTAATAATCAAAGCTGACTAATGACTTCTGTAGAAATATTTATAGCTCTCTTCCTTACTCTGTCATTATCCAATGCTACAGCAGAGTTTCCCATATTTGTGTGTCACACTAGCCTTGATTATGTAGGAGCATTCAGGAGAATGATCTGAATTAACTACAGGTGTGACTTTGAAGTGTATTAATAAAACTCCCTTTAATCCTCTGCGGACACTGGTTCAGAATTAAAGCACTTTTAATTTAATTTTGCATATACTTTACTTCAGAAGCAAAGTAAACAAAGTGAAATCAATTCAATAGTAAGACTATATATATACATATGAGAAGTAAATATAATTTAATCTACTTTTTAAAGACTTCCAAAGTATAGTAATCAAAGTTCTTAATTGCAAAATGCTTCACTCTGAATAAGAGATTCACATTCAGTTTTATTGAGGTCACAATAACTTGCTTTAAAATTATTTTGAATTTTCAACTTCCGCAAATGACAAGTCTTATGCTACAGAATTCTGTGGAAAATATATGGGTATAATTTCATGAGCCATAACTTTAACTCCATCTGTCACACAATTAGCTCAGTTTTGTTGCTTAGCTAGTATTTTGTTACTTTTTCCAATTCCCTTCAAACTTTTCATTTCTCGGTGCCTTTTAATTCTTTTATTTAACTGAAATTCTATGCCTCCATGATACACATCTACACTATGTACAATTCTGTACTTCTGCAAATTAGAAATCAAGCATATATCTCAGATTCTGGATTCTGTATTCCACTGGCATTCTCATACTCACAGGTTATAAACTGCTGAATGTTTAAAAGGGCAAGAAATTATGTGTTTGCATCATATAATGACAATAAGACTTGAGACACTTAGTAGTTTGGGCTAGACCTTTGGCTTCTGCCAGCAATAGAAAGTTAAATTACTGTAAGTCCCATCATCCTCTGAAAGTCCTTGCCAGAGCAAACACATGCCCGGGTGCTGGGTGCCCTGGCTGTGTGCAGAGGTGGGCGGAAACTAGAGGGCTGTTCAGATGGGCACGGGGCTGTCCTGCAGCAATATACAGGAGATTTTTGCAGCAGATGGTATTGTTTCACCAATAGGGCTATGAATAGATTTTTTGGGGCAACCTTGTCCCACATTATCTTTTCCATCATGCTATTAACATTCCTAACTTTTGTTCTGTTGGTTGAAAGTAAAGTTCTCGGTGTGTTTGCTTTCATTAAATTAAAAAATAAATTTTAAAAAAAGGAAATACTTCTTATGTATCATTGTAAGAAGTTGAATCCATAGTGAAAACTCATGGAAGAAAAGTCCATCAGGTTCTATTAAACCCGAAGATGCTGATATAGCCCCTAGCGTAGGAAGCTGATGCTGGCAGGATACGCCAGGGGAAGTATAACCCTCAACTTACCCTGTGCCTGTTTCTTTTCTTAAACCCCATTGTCAGAGACAGGATGCTGGAGCAAATGGACTTTTGGCCTGATTCAGCCATGCTAAAGCAAGCATCCCTTTACTGTTCCACAGGGACGTTTGTCTTTTAGCAATATTGCTTCTCATTCCTTGGGTTTGCATCTCTTCTGTTTTCCTCATAAATGTGGGTATTCCTACAGTTGCACCATAAATAGCATTACACATTCCCTTCTCTCCAAGGTGAGGAGATTCATACTCTTTCCTTCTCTCCAGACAGGAGAGTGGTATTTAAGTGTCTTCTCAATTTATGTGAGGCAATGTCTGCAATGTCTGCCTGCTTGCAATCTGGGATAGCAGTGGAGAAAATAAAAAGTATTTCTCAAATATGAAGGTTTCATATCACTTTGATCCTATAGAGCAATAGAAATCAAAACCCCAACGGGACAATTGCTTTGAGGGAACAGGACATTGTGGAACTGGAAGATTGTTAGGAAGAACATAAATGAAGCAACATCTACGCTCCTGTTCTGCTGTAGGCTGGATAAAATCTTCTGCGGCTTTGGGGAGGTTGTATCACTCAGATGAGAATAATTTGAAGTTTTGATCGCTTAAAAATATGTATTTGTAGATATACAATCCGTGACTACTTGTTGACAGTTCTGCAACAATACTTGATAGCGTAGATGTGGTATTTGAAAAGAAAGTGGGCTAGTGGATAAATGGCAAGAATGTGAAGTCAGGAAATTGCTGCTTGCTTAGTAACGGATTTGACAAAGCTTGCTAGAAAAGTCTGTGTATTTTGGCTTCCAGCATATATAGAACTTTATTATTAACACGATTTGTTGTTTGATTCCAGTAATAGCAAACTTCGAAAAAGAGGCAAAAAAGATAAGATGCAGTTTCCAGCTATGAAGATATTGAGAAATATGTTGTCAGGATTAATTCACTAATATATAAGTGAGTACTTTCAGATCATTGCACTGAAGCTGCACTGTAAAGGAAATATGTAATTTGTTTTCTCATATCCAAAGCCCATTTATTAATATAGCAAACAAGGAACATTTTAACTGTCAGGAAAGAGTAGAAGTTGCAAATAAACAAAATTCTGTCTTAAACCACATATGACATATAAAAAAGCAGGCTTTCTCACTGCAGAACAGTATTTCAGTCTTGCCTAGATTAAAGAATATGTATTCTTCAAACACATTTTCATTAACGATCACTTGAGATGTTTGTAACATGATGGGCAGTAAACATTCACCAGTCTCCATCATCTGCTTCCAGTCCCTCATCTTCTCATGTCTTCTCAGCGCTGTCGGGCAGCATCCACTGCTTCCCTCGGCACATTCCAGGAATGATTAATGGTGTTGGGGGCTGCCCTCCTCCAGTGCCTCTCAATCTTTTTTTAAGTCTGTGATACTCAACACACCTTCCCTTTAACCTTTCTTGTCCCCTGGAATAACTTTTTGTTCTCCTCCTATTTCCTTTTTTCCTCTACCCCTTTCTCTGCTCAGAGGGCTTGAAGGTTTGGTTACAGTTGGGTAGCACCTGGCTTTAAAAGGGAGAATGACAGCTAACATGGTTTAAATAGGACTTAATTAAAACTTTTTAGCTCCTTCCTGCATGGTCTAGTGAGAGCTTACGTGCTCACTGCATCACTGAGCAATACTTGCAGAATAATTGGCCCCAGGAGAGTCATATGCCGGTGTCTTGAGATTCTCTCTTCACATTGAGTAGTTTCCTTTGTTATCTTTCCACTGCTGATGTCAACCAGCAGAAGAAGCGTTGAACTGGAATGTTTCTGGAGTACTTTTCTCTGCCAATCACTTTCTTCTGTCTGACTTTTCAGAGATTTTTTTGTGAGAACTGGCCTTGCAATGCCCTGAGCAAGGAAAGAACATGGAAGTAAGCTTTGCACTCTTCAGAGTCCTTGTGCTGTAAATTTGGACCAAAACTATAGGTGAGAATTGGGTCTCCAAAGAAAACTGATGCCATCTCTGCTATAGTCTGGCATACCCCTGTAGTGCAGAGATGTCATTCATGGCTAGAGCAGCTGCACTGGTAGATAGCTGTGTGTAAGCAAATCAGTCCCCTGTTTTTCCCCCAATACACTCTGTTTTGCTCAGATAATGGTGGAACTACAAAACAAAAGGCCCTATCTGCAGTAAAATTGCTTTGCCTGTTCAGAGCACCGGTATATTCATGGAAATATTTCAGGCTGAGATCACCAGTAGACCAGGCAGAGAAGGCCTGAATGTGCAACCAAAGTTTTACTGTTAACTTAAATAAAATGCTGGGGAGGTTTCTTTAGGTTTAAGTCTTTAATACTTCTCCTGCAAAGCTGATCACTGAGTAATCTAGAGGATGATGCACGTTTGATGACATTTACTATTCTTGTGTGAGTCTGGGCAATCTCTTTCATGAGCAGTGTACCCTGTGGTTCCCACATTCAAAAGTTAGTCTCATAATTTTTCATTTTCATTAGCTTTTGGTAATTCAAAATTGTAAATGCACTAGATTTCTTGAAAAAATGTTTCTGACCAACATAATAGAAAATATAGCTTACCTCAAAAAATGAAGAAGTGTGCCTACTTCAGATTATGACATTTGTTTCCTGCAGACAATTAAATTTTAGTACTTGCAATCTTCTGAGTGCACTTCTATCCAATATATGTATTGCAGAGAACAGCACTGTTTCAGGTCATTCTATTTTAACTCCTTTGTACCTAGGAAAATTTTTGGAAAAGAAAAGGAATGTAAGACCAGAGAAGTTAGGTAGTGGTATGCTTTATCTAATATTCTGTTTCCAGTAGAGGTCACTGCCAATTTGATTTCCATTACAGCAAGAAATCCTGCAGTAGAAAATAATGGAATATGTTCTTATAAAGCTTTTTTATTAATATCTAGCTTGTGAAAATTAGCATATTCCCTGAAATCTGAGCCTTATACATCATATTAGCTTTTTTGGTTTTACTTGGGTTACCTCATGTTCTTATCCTCATAAACTTCCGGTTCATAAAATTCCTGCTTCAATGACATTCTTTGGAAATGAGTTCACACAGTGTGCAATTACACAGTTGAAAAATATCTATTTCCTTTTATCAGTTATAAATGCATTATCTTTCCACTAACTGGATGCCTCCTTGTTTATATCTGATTAGAAGAGGCAATTCTATTAGGTCTATCTACCTTTGCAGTCTTTTTCTGTGTACGTTTATTCCATTTCCTTTTATTTATTTCTGGTTTAAAGCATAGTATTAATCTATCTTCATAAGAGTATTTTTCCATGTCTAACAGTCTTTGTCATCGGTTCTGGCCTTCTTCTATTTCTGCTATGTCATCCCTGGGGACATAAAATATAATAAATTGTAATGACAGAGTATAAATTAATTTAGCATGCATTTGCGTGCACTAAATCTGCTTTCTTTAAGACTCTTGGTATTTCTGGAACTGACTTCCAGCTGATTCAACCAGCTGTCAATTTTTTTTTAATAACTTTATTTTTCAGAAGTATTTTGCTTTTCTCTCTCACACATTTTCTTTGGACAAAGGGCCACACTGAATAAGTGTCCTGGTTTGGGCGACACAGGACTAATTTATTTTCTAATGCTTGGGAAGACTGCACTTTTAGAAGACTCTGGTGTCTAAATTTGTGAAAATATTTACTTTGTAGACAGCTATGGTGTGTGGACTTCATGGTCTCAGTGTTTTCGAGCTTGCCAGGTGCAGGGATGAGGAGGAGCAAGACCTGCTCGCTTGACCCAAGCTGGCCAACAGGATTATTTCATACCATGAACGTCACATTCAATATGAATTAGAAAGTTTGCAGCGAAGTTCTGTCTCTCCCTTGATGGCTGCCATCCTGAGAACTTCTTGTCCCAGTGCAGGACCCCTGAGGCCTTCCTTTCCTCCCGAAGCCGTAGCGCTCGCAGTGTCCGACATTTGCTGTCCACTGCTGGGAGTGCACAGCTTCCTACTGATAGAATTGTCTGAGTATAATCTTTGCATATTCTGTATTGGTACTAGGATCAATATTGGTTCTTTAGTGCTATTAATGTTAATTATCCATTATTCCATTAAATCTGTTTATGTTTCAACTCCCATGTTTCCGTGTTTTTTCCTGATTCCCCTTCCTGCTGGGGAGGGTTCATCAGGTGATAGAATCATTGTCTAAATGAAAATAAATTTTTATGGGTTTCTCAAACCATAACAATAAGATATATGCCAAGCCACAAGCAGCTTTCCTATACATGTCAGTATTTTAAATCAAATTGGTTTTGTTATCAATAAGAATTGAGTTTGGCTAGAGACAGATTCCTTTCCCCTTACAGGGATGGACCTCACTTTTCTGTTGGTAAGGCTTAAAACAGTCATGTAACAGTTTAGAAAATAAGGTTCGACCATTTTGGGGTATTTTCTGACTCCTAAAACTGCTGTATTTTACAATTTTCTTTAGTCAGGAATTATACTTAAGTTCCAAAAAAGTAAAATGCAATGTTCTTCAAATTGCTCTAGAACAGCTTTTCTGTAATAAACGTGACTTACGCATGTGTATAAAAGGGTGAAATTTAAGTATTTTATTTGAATGGGCTTGGGCGTTGTGATGACTTGCAGAACTCATGTACTGTAGTCATCCAGAATCCATATTCATAAAAACTGCGTATTGTATCACACAATATGTATTCTTTCATACATATTACATATGTTTTAGCTTAAAGTTTTGCTAGGGAACTGCTAGAAAGTATGGGCAAAAACACAAAGAAGAAAGTCTTGCCGTCCCTGGACTCTGTTATTGCTAGTTGCTAAACCTTCCTCCACTTCTGCAGTTCTGAAGATGTAGCACTGGCATTGCTTATTTTTGTGAACTTTGGTGTGGTTATAGCTAGATGCCTACAGTAAACACCTAAGAAAGCTAAGATGAAAAAGGCAAAACCACACAGTATTTCTCTCCACCAATTAGAAAGGGAGAATAACTGAGATTAGACATTTAGGCATTTAAAATTTCTTGAGATGAATTCCAGCCTAGGACTCTGGCACTATCAGCTGCCAGAAAGTGAAAAACACTTGCTTCTAAACAGGGGTAGGAATCCAGGAAAGGATATACGGATACTTCAGTGCCTGTGCTATGTTCTGGCACAGTGCCATAAAGACAGTTTTCGCCATAAAATGGCTAACAATGGGCCACTGCAAGAGGAGAAGGATGTCTCTCTAACACTTGTGGTGCGTGCCTAACACTGCTGGGAAGTGGTGAACCTCATCTTGCTGGCAATAGTCTCCAGCTGCTTGGTGAAACACTCTGAGTGCCAAGTGCAGCTGAGAAGGCTGCTGGTGGTGGCAGCAGTGGTGGATTTGTGGTCTCCAGTGCAATGTGGCTCCCTGTCCCTGGGCTTCTTTTTGCTTCTTGCTTAGAGCAGTGGCACTTCTGCATGGCTTGCAAGCTTTTCAGATCAGGCAGCCATGGCAAGTTTAGTTTGCCAAATGAAGGGTGATAGACACCTTGCATTAGATTGTGGCACAGATGAGTGAGAAATGCCATGAATAGTAACAGAGATTTGAAAGGCAAGCCCTGAGAGCTATGGGGGTAGATATGGTACCTGAACCGTTGTGCGTGTACCTGAGAGCATGGCAATATCCAAAGGGCCTGCAGCCTGGAGTTGCTAAAGCTGCTAACTGTCATGCAGTTACTTGGTATGACACAGGCGATCATCACTTTACTGCTCTTTCCTACCTTTCCCACTTTTGCTTTCTGTCTCCTGAGAGCCTGGTTTGGTCCACCAAAAGAACTCCACCCTTCTCTCCCCTGGGTGAGAGCCTGGAGTAAAAGAGCAAAGGAGAAACAAGTTTTTCAGCAGTGTAATGTTTTGCCAGGTCATGAAGTGGCTGCTAAAACCATGTTGTCTGGCTTTGCTTTCAAAACAGCTCTGTCTTCCCTGGGAGTCAGAGACAAAGGCTGCATTTTCAGTTACTTCTCTCACTGTTTTTTCCCCTGCTCTTTTTGTGCATGTCCCTTCAGGGAGACGGGATCAGCATTCGGAAGCAAAATCATCAATTTTTCCTCATAATGATATTTATAAATATGTTCATAACATTTTAAATAACATCCAAGAAATTTCTCAAAGGATTTCACAGCGTTACCCTGCATACAACTTAGGGAAACATGACAACGTAGTTGCTTAGAGGAAGAAACTTTGTATTTAAGTGTTTTGTACTCTTTTTCATCCCAGGCACTTCCAGTCTGTGGATGTCAGCTTCTTACTCCGGAAAAATCTTTTGATTAGATGCATATAGTTAATTTTAAAAAGAAATAATAAATTTGTAACCACAAAGTCAGTAGAACAGATCAGCAGAAAATAATACTCTTTTTAGAAGAACAAGAGATAGTGCTCAACCATGCCTTGGGGGCTTGAAAACAAATAGAAAATCTGGACTGAAATTCTCACCTCTCTGAAGTCAACTGGGCTGATTTTCAGTGACTGAAGTAAAGCCAGGATTTCACACCAAAGTCCAAAGTCTTAAGAGGGAACCTAAGGAAAAAAAAAATTAAAAACTTAGTAAAACTAAAAAAGACCAAAGCCATGTAGTTAATTTTATTTGTGTGCATTGGGAATGCTGTGTGGATTTCTTCATGAGACCAAACTGAGCAGAATCGTAAGTATTTGCAGGATTTAAGCCTAATGGTAGAGCTGGTGTTTCAGATAACAGAAAGAAAAATAGCATAAGGAAGGCACTGAATTAAAATAGTAGGATCACGTGGTGACCAATAACTTATTTTATCTTTTCAAGGGTCTAAATACAGAACTCAAACCAAATGAAATGGTTATTTACTACTTAAAGTTACCCAAACATGCATCAATGTAAATTAGAAACATTCAGCTCTGCCTACTGAATATTTTTGTTTATAAATTTGAAGAAGGAGTGAGAGGTTAAAGAACTAGTTATAAATTGACCCAGCCTTCCAGAGGAAAGCCATGCTAAACCTGATCTGTCTTAATAACTGAAAATGTGTTTTGTCTCTTACCCTCTGGAGATTTGGTTAATATTAACGCAAGATGTGAAAGGGAATTCTGTGCTTCTCTTTTCAGTAGCGCTCAGTCTTCCAAGAGAAGGGATTGAAAATGAGATAAAGATTTTGTTTGAAAACTTATTGTAAAACTAAAGGCTTTTCCAGTCCTTCAAACACTCGTGCACTTGCTTTATGCACATCAATATAATGTTGCTCAGTTCTTTTTCAAGACAGGGCTAAAACTGCACTGGTGTAAATTCCGTGATTCCAGGTTCAAGTAAAGTGAATGTGTCTTCTGTGCAGTTAGGTAATAAATTACAGTTAGCTACACGGCATTCTTAAGTCATTACAGAAATCCTTAATCGGTACTAAAGTGAGATTATAGTTAAACCCATGATGCCTCTGAATTTTGTCGTTATGGATAAGGATGTTCTATGACAGAAAAAGTAGTGTCTTTATATTGATTTGTACACCTTGACTCTGTGAGTGTTCATACCCCACTGATGGGGAGTTAAAGCAACTCCCCTTACGCAGGGGCAGCACACTCACGGGAACCGACGTTCCAGCCCCGGGCTAAGCCCTTTTCTGGCTAAGCAGGTAGGAGCGCATTGCAGCTGAAAACACCCTCAGCAAAGCATTGCTGCTGCCTAATCACTGCTGCTTGGCCCCGAAGAGATCAGGCAGTCAAAGCAAGACTTGCAAGTCTTTCATGAGGGATCCTTGAGGGTTGCGGCCTTTCACTAGAGAAATCACAGCAATGTTAAGCAAGCAGAACAACCAAAAGTAGCTTTTTAGCATACTTTCATGGTTCTTTGGACAACTGACCCCAGCAAGAACTGTTGAAAATGGGAACTGATCCTGTTATTTGGGGAGGTGATTCTTCCCCTCTGCTCTGGTGAGACCCCACCTGGAGTACTGCGTCCAGCTCTGGGGCCCCCAACATAGGAAAGACATGGACCTGTTGAAGCGGGTCCAGAAGAGGGCCACAAAGATGATCAGAGGGCTGGAGCACCTCTCCTATGAGGAGAGGCTGAGAGAGTTGCGGTTGTTCAGCCTGGAGAAGGCTCTGGGGAGACCTTACTGTGGCCTTCCAGTACCTAAAGGGGCCTACAGGGGAGCCGGGGAAGGACTTTTTACAAGGGCATGTAGTGATAGGACGAGGGGGAATGGCTTCAAACTGGAAGAAGGTAGATTTAGATTAGATAGTGGAAAGAAATTTTTCACTGTGAGGGTGGTGAGACACTGCAAGAGGTTGCCCAGAGAAGTTGTGGATGCCCCATCCCTGGAGGCGTTCAAGGCCAGGCTGGACGTGGCCTTGGGCAACCTGGTCTAGTGGGAGGTGTCCCTGCCTGTGGCAGGGGGGTTGGAACTCGATGATCTTCAAGGTCCCTTCCAACCTAAACCATTCTATGATTCAATGGAAATACCAGCTGGTACATAGGGCGTTATATCTGGATCATTCAGCCACTGAACTGGAAGCTACTGGGACTCACTGGAGTCTACCCAGACGCACCAGGCTTTTCCGCCCTGGCTGCAGGGCTCGGCGGGGCTCGGGAGGCGGGAAGGGGGAGGTGTGTGGCCGCAGGCTTGGCCCAGGCCCTGCTGCGGATCCCGCCCTGCCTGAGGTGCGCCCCAGGTGACCCGTGGGGCGAAGAGTACTGGCGGGTACACGGGTGGCTACACCGGGACGCTTTGAGGTGGCATCGCAGCCGCCCACGGTGCTGTGTGGCTGCCGTTACCCACAGCACCACGGACGACGGGCCTGACTGCGCCCCGAGAGTGCCCGTCCCGTGTTGCCCCGACGGGACATTTTGCAGTCACCGCTGCGGGGGCAGCGCCATCCGCACCCTCCACAACACCCGCCGGCCCCTCTCCTGGGGGAGCGGGGTGGGCCCTCGGCGCGGCCTTCTCCCCGAGGGCCCCTCCTGTGCTAGCGGAAGGCTGTGGGGGCTCTTTCCCCCCCCGGAGCGAGGCCGGGGGTGCTGCCGGGCGTCCGGCGGCCGTGCGGAGGGCCGACCTCCACAGCCAGGGCCCGGAGGGGCGGGCGGCAGCCCTGCGGCCCCGGCGCTGTCAGAGCGCGGCCGGCGCCGCCGCCGGTTGCCGTGGTGGCGGGAA
>VUYV01000024.1:6388931-6409794 GCA_008711295.1 Anarhynchus alexandrinus
GGGCGGCGGCGGGGGAGCCCCGCGGGGCCCGGGGAGGGGTCGTGGGGCTCGGCCCCGCGCCCGGCTGCCGCTCCCCTCCTGTCCGGCGGCATGAGTAATCACTTTTCCCACCGCTGGATGTGCCGGCGGGTCGGAGAAGGGGGTGTCTGCGCGGGGCGTGCGGCTGTCGCCCGGGTTTTCGGGGCGCTGACTGGTCTGTCCGCCCCTGTTTTCTGCCAACAGCCGGCCCCCGGCATTGCTGGGACTTGCTGTCCTTCATTCCAGTGGCTTCGTACCGCAGGGTACTTTCTCTCCCAGCCCTAGGCAGGGGCACTGCAACCCATCTGTTAAGCACAGTACGTTGAACAGGGATCGGTAAGAACGTAATCTTCGTTTGCAGATGTGTGTGGGTTTGCGTAGACCACTGATGTTTTGGCAGCATTGCATTTTCTATAGTTTCAATAATGGTAGTTGGTTATCTTTCAATAGCCACAATCTTATTTGAAAGCTTTCATTGTTAAATGATAAGTTAAATACCAGCAGTGACCTTCTCAAAGTACTGGTTGCCTAACAAATACAAGCTGAAAGGAAGGGTATCAGTTGAATATCAGGCAAACCAACCAAAAGAATGTTTGTTGACTTGCTTTCAAAAACTTGATAACAATTAGGCATGAATCCAACTCAGAAGCCTGTTACGCTGGCCGATACTGTTTTGTTGCTGAAGTGATCTTCTGTTGCCACAGAGTATCTTTAGTTGTTGTATGAGAGGTTGCAGGAGCTCTGCTTATCTGAAGGAAGAAGTTGCCCCAGGCTGCAAACTGGTGAGGTTTGTATTCAAAAGAAGGTACAAAAGTCCACCCAACTTCCCGTCTCTGTCTTGACTACCTTACCAGAAGAGCTGGAGTGTATCTGGATAATCTACCTTCCACTTGAGTTTCTGGTTGACAACTGCTATGGGTTGTCAACATGTGTGGCTACTGCTGAACAGCAGCCTCTCCCAATTGCAGCAGTTATTCCCTCCATCTTCCAGTAGCCAAAATCACCCGTCTGCCCACAACTTGGGCCTTGCCTTGTCCTTTCCCCTGCACAGTGAAGAGAAGAGCGAGCCCTAGCCCTTGCTACTTGTTTGGCAGCAGCTGTGAAGATTCATATGGATGAATAGGATCTTCTCCTGTGGGAGAGGAAGAACAGATACTCATTTTGGAGGCTCCCTTCAGGGAATGAAGGGGGATTGTGGAGTTGGAGGTGATCTGAAGTATCTCCCACAACCTCTCATTCAATATCTAAGCTCTCCCTCCTACGGTGCTTGGAAACTTCCACTGTTTTCACTAAGCTGCTGACTTGTGCTATCCACAGCCTTCCTAGAGTTGCTTACCTCCTGAAACCCTTCTTGAACACCAAAGGTCAGCAAAAGCTTCCAGGATATCCCACGGACTATTCACCGCTTTGCTTCTCTACCACAAATGCTCCAAACCCCTCTGAGGCTCCTGACCTTAGCCTCCCAGTCAGAAGATGATTCTTCAGACTTCTGTCCTGACCGTTCTCCCAATCTTCTACTTTAGCCACAGAGGTTGGGGTTGGTTGGTTTCTTTATCTGGTGGGGTTTTTTTTGTCCTGTCCGATCGTCATTACTTTCCTGGGCTTCTGTTCAATTAGTGGTGGCCTTAAGTTATAATGGTGATGACAATGATTTCTGGTGCAAATAGTTTGCCATTTTCATGAATTTTCAGAAAACTCCTTTCCAACTCCCACATGGTCTATTATCAATGGCACTGGAATGAGTGATGCTTTTTTGGTATTGGAGGTGGCAGGGGAAAAAAATTATTCTAAGGCACTAAATGAAATATTCTTGAAGATAGAGGATTCGGAAAAGTTAGCAAGGCTGTAGTGTAGCTTGGCACGGAAATTGGAATGAAGACCATAAGCTATTAGTTGTTTTGTTAAAATCAAGATTTGACAACTGGGGGCAAAAAAAAAAACCCACCCCAAAAAAAAACCATTGAAATGTAGTTATTTTAGAGTTTATGTACATGCTAAGGAATGATAGACTATATGGAAAACTATGGCCACCTGCCTAACATTGTAATTCTCATGATCTATTAAAGGCAGCTACTAGGTCAGCCATAGGTACAGTATGTCTAAAACATGGCTTAGACAGGTGTCAAGGAGAAAGCGTGAGGTAACTGACTGCACTTGTTCAGCTTGTTGTAGCTGATCTGGTTCAAGGGTCTTGCTTTTAGCCTTTGACATTTTTCATTTTTCATCAGAACCTGGTTTTGCTCCCAATAATATGGTTGCAAGGGAGTGATATCCAGTAGTGTGTAGGGGGATTTGGTAATGATCTGCACTTTGCTACTGCTGCGTCCTGACCTGCATCGCCCAAACCCCTGCCTTTGGAGGACAGTAGCACCACCAGAGTGTGGAGGAGTTACGGGAGCAATTCTCTTGGTACCTTAGCTGTGCATGAGATGGTCTTGGTCTTCTTCAGCCTCTGCTCTGTTTAAGTTGTCATGGTACAGCCTGATTAAACTGTGAATGAAGGATTACCTCATCAAGAAGATGAGAATCCAGGACTTCCCTAATTTTCTGTCTTGAGAACCAATATCCAGCTAATTTGTTTGAGTGCTTTTTAGTAAATTAAGAAAGCCCAGTATTAGATTTCATGCAGAAGTTTACGGTTAGATTTCATTTCCTCTAGGTTCTTTTCTGATACGTCATTTGGTAAAAGAGAAGATAAACCAGTCACACATTTTGACTTTGATTTATGATATGCCATTTTCCCCAACAACTATCTGTTGTCTTTATTTTCATTTTTAATGGGCAAGCGGGAAGAAAATCCTTAAGCTTCTACCACTTATGCTATAAATAATGCTAAAACTTTTTATTTCAAAGAAAAAAAAAATGGTAGTCACATCTGTGTCATTAAAACAGAGCAGGTTGAAAGTGTTCCAGTATAATAAAATGTTCACGCTATATGTTGTTTATTCAAAGATGAGAAAGAGTGAAGGAGTTCTCACTGCAACCTAATAATTAGGACATTGCAGTAGCAGACAGCAACAAAGAATTAGGCTACTCTGAGTTTAAAAAAACAAACAAACAAAAAAACTTTGTTACTCTACAGAAATTTTGATCATCCTATTTAGATATGGAAGGCTGATCTGGACTTACTCAAGCAGACGTTTGAATTTGTAGAAGTTCATAGTTCTTAAATAGAAAAGCTCAGTTTGATCTAAAAAGAGTAGTTTTGACAGTTCTGGTTTTGTGGACTACAGAATGGTTTGATTTTGTTCCAAGGGAGAACAAAAACAAATTTTAGAACATGAAAATTGCAATGGGAGGGAATTGTCAGCCTCTGGCCACTTTTTAGCAAGAGTTTCTGCATACATTCAAGTACTTTGAATTGTTAACACTTCTTTAAAATAGTAAGGTGTTTCCTGAGATAAGAAAGACAAGTAAATTTTGAAACAGTGCTTGTGTAAATAAATGTGTGGATTATTGTATATTTTTTTTAGACCAGACAGTTTTAAACTGAGTCTTAGAAGTTAATTTATGCTTTGAAGCATAAATACTTTAAAGTTGTGTGATGAAAATGCTTTATTGGCTAAAGTTACAATTAATACATGAAGGCAACTGAACACACATAAATAGTAGACATGTATAAAATGAAAGTAATGTGCTTTTTGTGTGTGTCTCTCCAAATATGCTAGAAATGTACAGTAAGGCACGCCAAACTCACATTCAGTTTGTAATATAGTCATTATGTTTCAAACTGTAGTTACATTTTTGGAAAGGGAAAAATGTTGGGTTTTGACTTCTGGAAGGCAATGTTTTGGCAGTTGTACTAAGTTCTCTTCGATTCAATCCTGCTATCATGTAATCAGCCCTCAGAGATGTCAATGCTGTGTCAATATCGCATGTAACTGACGTAAAATGGCGCTTGACTTTAAAAATACATCTATATGTTAGGATAGTAGATGGGTGTCAGGCTGACCTATATTATCTTCTGCAACTTTATCTTTCATGTAAAAATATTTCAGATCCTTAGCCTTGATCTGTTCTCCCTGATTGTATTTTTTTGTTATGTTCAAAGAGAATATGCGCAAAAACATGTTTTATGCTGAATTTTGTTTTGACTTGCTCACTGGATGTTTTAAAGTTGGCTATACAGAATTTTAGTTATCTATTTTAATGAAGATGTTTGAGTCGCTGGTACAATTTTAATACTGGCTTTCATCTTGGAATGAGTCGAACTCAGACAGGCCCTGCAGGAATGGGTGGGAGCTGAGCAGCATTTCTTATGTTCTACTAATACATTGAATAAGGGTATTTTTTAATTAAAAAATAAAGCAGTCAATGTTAATCCAGCTAATGCCTTTCCTTCACTTTCTAACCATTGCAGCGTGTCTCAGGCTTTGCCTGCAGTACTCTTATAATTCCTTCATACCTTCTCTCTGCTAGCCTGTTTTTTTTTCTTTTCATCAGAGTTGTTCTTGTGACATTTCAGTGACGTTTTCCTGGCTAAAATCCATCACCTGTATTCTGTCATCATTCTTGAACATTAGATTGTGGGACTGACAGCGAAGCCTTCCCTGAGCCCTTCCTTGGCCTGCCTTTCTTGCTTTTCCTCCTTCTTGTCACATTTGTCTTTCAGCAGCTTCTTGAGTGGGTCCTGTTTCTTTCTCACAGTCTTCCTGGAACTCTACAGAGCTGATGGTGTCTTTTGGGGCTTTAGGCTTTCTTTTTCTTTTTCTTTTTTTTTTTTTAAATCCTTTTCATTTTTGAGGTGCTTCATTTTCTGATTTATACTGTCATCTTTACGCGGTTGACCTGGATCAGATCTGCTTCTCTCCTCTTATCCCCTCTCTGTTGGTTTATTCTCTTAGAAGTCCTACAAAGTGCATGTTGTCTGGTTGGCCTCCTACTATAGACGACATCAATATCTATCTTTTTCTTTCAGTCAAGGCTGTAAGCTGAAGGTTGTCAGTGGTTTTTATCTATTGTATGAAAGAGAATTTGTGTCCAATACTTAACTGGTGTTTCCTCTATAAAGTCCATGTCTGCTTTTTTTTTTTAAATTATTATTTTTCTCTCTGTCTAGACAGCTGAAATTCTTGTGCAGATCCTTGCTTCCCATCCTGACGGTGATTACTTCCTCTGCAGCTTGTAATAACCTATGCTGCATTTCCTCATCCCCTAGTCCCTGCAAATCCCATTGCTGACATTAATCTTGTTGCCTATAGCATAAAGTTTAAGTCCTCCTCATCCTTTGGTTTCCTTTCTTCAGTTGGCCTCCCTTTGTTTCAGGACATTTACATTTAAATCTCTGTCCTTGCTTTCAAGGTTTTTCTTAGTACATCCCCTTCCTCTCCCCTATTTGTCATTTTTATCACTTGTATCTTTCCTAAAAGCCAGTTTTGCTTTACCGGCTCTGATCACCTCGGTTTGCCAGCAGCCTTGTCTGTCTTCCTCCCCTCCAGCCTAATACAGTATTCTCCCCTTTCACTGATCCACAAAACCGCTATCTTCTCCTCCACATCATTGCTTGAAATCCACTTTCCCTAAGCTCTTTGTTGTATCTGTGGGGTTTTGTGAGGTTTTTGGAGCCAATACTCTCCTAGCAGTGCTGGACTTGCTACCATTAATGTACAAACTAAAATATATTGCTTTTTGAGTTAGAATTAATAATTTTAATACATTTAATTCTTTACTGGTAAAATAGGTTTACAATTTTTTCCGTGCTTTTATAGAAACTATTTGCCAGATTGCGTGAGGACATCTGTAACATAAGTAGAGTTATTAGACGTTACGGAACACTTTACCAGGTAGCCAATCTTTCAGTCCTGTCATCATCAGAGGTACATTTCCAACAACTTCCGCTGCTGGTTCTTTGTGAGGAGCTCCAGGACAGGTCTGTGTGAACACCACAAGTGCTGATAAAAGCTGCATGTCAAAAGGAAGCAGTGCATGTGCTGGTGAACGCTATAACCAAAAATAATGCGTTCAACCTGTTTTGCAGAAACTATACTATGAAAATATTGCCGTTACCCATGCAAGAGCTTTTTTAAAGATATGTAATTTATTTACAAATGCCATGACTGAATAAAAATTGTATGTCAGCTACTGTCTTTTGAATTAGCATCTGTTGGTTTGTTTTGTGGATCAGAAAAAAACCAAATATGAACTTATAGTATGGATAAGTTGTTAAAAAATAGTTGACAAATTTTCAGTCAGAAATTTCATCAAAATTGAAAACTTCACTGGACTATTTGAATTGTCGCAGCAATTGAAGTCAAATTGATTATTTGACCATCTTTGTTTCAGCTTTGACACTGATGGTATTTTGATCTTAATACAGCTGTTTCCATTTCTTGAAGCATCTTTGAAATATTATAAGTTGGGCAAAACTAAATTCTTAATGAGCTGAGCTTTTTAAAATATCTTTAAGGTGTTTAATCTTTCATAACGTTCTTCCAAAAATATTTCAGAGAAGCAAAGTCTGAGTAAGATGTATGATAACCACTTACTACAGAGATCTACAATAATGTGAACAATTAATAGAATAACCTCGTATATTGATGTAAAAAGAGAGCACAGGAATCTGGTGTTCTGATGTTTCTCTTTGCAATGCCAATAAAATGCAGAACTACAAAAGTATTCTTATGTAAATACTTACATTCTGAAATTAATCTTCTCCAGTACATTTGGCCATTTATATCAACTGACAGTAAAAATATGGAAATAATTTAGATACTCTGTTTTAAAATGTAATGGAATGTGAAGCAATAAGTGGTTGAATGAAACAGAGTTTGTGAAAATGCTAAACAAGTTCTTGACAGCTGTGGACGCTGAATGAAAGAGCATCATCTTAATTTTAACTTACTCAGTATTAATAATAATTTGAAAGATGAAAATATAGGAAAACTGTTATTCATCTTCTGATCGGTCTGGTGAATAATAGGTAGTTATGAAAGACTGAAGCCTAGCAGATGGAAGAGTTTTTACATACATTGGATGGGTTGTCTGCTGTATCTGAAATAGTCACCTGGACTTTTTAAAGTCAGCAGAGTAAAATAAGTTCTTCTAGAAATGGTCTGATGAATTATATTTTAGAAGCATTTTTCAAGATTAGTGTTGTCTACTAAATATGTCCCAAGATGAAAGTATAATTCTTTAACATAGTTAGATTTTTACAATTTCCTTTTCTTTATGGACAAAGTATTTCCAATTTTGCCAAAAACTGGCAGAGGAAACTTTTACAGTAGGAGTCACTGTCACTATTTAGTCACAGTGGCATTTAAAATGGTTTATTGTCATAATGTAGATGTTTTTCTAAGTGTAGTGAGCAATCTGGAGTGGAAAATTATTTTTTATAGAAGAGAAAAATAAGTTTAAAATATCATATTACTCTTGAGTATGAACAGACTTTAGAAATGCCCAGGTTAATATTTTTCATTGGTGATGTTAATAGGAAATTTTCAATTTACACCACCTGCCCAGATAGCTAGTTTGGTTCACTCAATTTCTTTAGGGACATACAAATGGAAGATTGAGATCTAGCAGTAGATGAAATATGAACAAGACAAATGAAATGATCTTGATCTCAGTCTAGGCTACTTGTGCCAGAAAGGAGCAGAGGCAATTCACAGTTCAGCATGGGAGTTATGTCTGCTGAACGCGTAGCCTTGTGTCCCAGAAGACAGCTGTGTATGACTGAGTAATGCATCCTTCATTTGTTAAAATTGCAAACCTTGTATTTCCTTAAAGGGTACATTCAGTTTTGTGTGAGTGTTCAGGTACAGTTCAGCTTTATTTTTCAGCTGTGTTAAAAGAATATGTTAAAAATAGTATAGTTGTTTCAGTGCCTGTTTACATTTGATCACTGTTGCCTCAATTTCATGACTCAGAAAACATATATCCACACATTGGATTTTTCCAGGTGTATATTATAGGTTCAGCAAAGAAAATGAGGCCCAATGCTGCTGATCTTCTGCTGATAACTTTCTTCTTGCCCATGTTTGAGTGCATTTTGCATTGTTTTTGATTCCGTTCTAAAATTAGATAAGCAGAGTGACTTTTGCATTAATAATCTGCTTTAGTAGTGTTTGTTTCATTTGACGTTATAGCAAGATCCTGCTCAAACCCAAGGAAACAGTTTCTTTTGTTAGCTGTGTTTTAAGATGGTGATCTGGCAGTGTGATCACCACTTCCGAATCTGTGCTGTTTCTGGTCAGGCTGTGTATATATAGTTGTTCAACTGTTTGGTTTGTAATCAGTGTTTTGGGAATCTTTCCAACTGCAGAGGTTAACTTTCAGGTTTGTGATTTCCTGAGTAATTTTTTTTTTAATTTTTTTTTTTTTTAACCTTCCCCTCTCTTATCACTAAATTATTTAGTGTGGTTTGTGGAGTACTGGGAATTGTGTTAAATTCTACCCTGGAGGGTATCGCTTGAGGTGGTGTTTGTTTTGGGTTTTTTTTCCACTTAAATTATACGTTTGTGGATCATAATCTAATTTGCACTTACAGGCATGATAACCTAGACTTTAAATTACGCTCTGTCCTTGATGGGATGTGATGATGGGCAGAGGGAATGTAATAGGTCAGTAGAAGGGCGAGAATTTGTACCAAAAGGACCTACTCTTTTAATAATAGCTTGTTTAGTCTTACATGTGCTTGGCTTTGACAGCTAGTATGTGTACGATAGGAAGGTTCCACAACTGGGTAGAGAAAATCGATAATATACCATTTTATGTACTAGAGCAAAAGAAGGGCATGCAGGGTGAGATGATGCTATTATTTGCCTTAACTCTTTGATGTCCAGCGTTCCTCATCTTGGCCTGAATTATGAAAGTGAATGATCTAAAGAGATTATTTAATTACTTTACCACAAAGGAAGCTGAGGGAAGTAGATTACAATTTTGATCTCTGTACAAAAAGGTTTGTGTGCTAGTTGAATTAATCCCTTGAGTACCTTATGGTTTGCAGTATGTCCAACAAAAGGGCACTTGTTTCCTTATGAAAACACACTGCGCATACCAACCTTCTCTTGCCAGAACTGGAAGGGTATTCAAGTTGCTGATCAGCATTTCCCACTAGCATTAGCATTTAGTCACCTATTAGTTACTAAATACTATAATGTGGTCCATGTATTTCTTTTAAATTGAAGTAAAAAAAAAAGAATTGTCATAACTGTAAACTGCTCAGATTGAAATACTCTGAAATAATTTGTAAGTGTTCAGTGTTAGCATGTTATGCAGCATGATAAAGAAAGCTCATCTTTGCTCTTTACATGTAGCTGTAGGTTAGATTGTCCCCTAAAGAAAATTTGAAAAATCAAATTGTAGGCTCCCTGATCTCTGAACGGTAACAAAAGTAGAGAATATGTTATCAGAAGAGGGTGTACTAATGTGTATCACTGAAAAATGCAAATTATTGTATGGGTAACAAGTGAAGACGGGTTGTATATGACTTCTCATTTTTTCTCCTCGGCTCTTCCCAGTGATGGCACTGGTCCCCTTCCTTCCTCCCTCTCCTCTTTCCCTCTGTTGTCTTTTTTTTTAATACACAACCCATCCCTACCACACAGTGTGCAGGTCCCTCCCCGTGATGTGGGCCATGGCTGGCTCTGAACCCCCACACATGTTCCTCCCACACTTTCTTCCTGCTGTGGGGCATTAGTCTGCTTCTTTCCGCTTTCCCTAGTGATGGATTTTCCACAAAATATTTTGAAATCTAGTCGCTTTGGGACTGCTGAATTCAAACCTACTGGCCAGTGTCAATCAAGAGTTACTGTGAGCACCTGGGATGTACAGATGGACATCACAAGCACACCACAGTTGTCCAAGTCTCCTTTTCTTAGGCAGCGTATCTTAAAAAGGACGCTATGGATTCTTTGTAGGTCTTCCACCCCAAAAAATGAGTTTTAGGTATTGGATTCTCACCAGTTGCTTTCTTAAGGGTTTCATATATTTTAATCTTTGTATTTTGTATCCTTGAACTGTGTGTTGTCTTCTTACCATCAGCCTCTGCTGCGTGAGCATAGTTACTGCAACTACTGTCTCATTCCTTATGAAGTAGCACCTTGTATGTCTGAGTAGTAGCACTGTATTAACACAGAAACACAGCCCTAGTTGTCACACTTCGAAAGAAGCAAATAAATACCCCTTTTTGTCTACTATTTATTGGGAATTACATCTTTTATCGACAAGGATATTCACATTTTATTATGCCGGCTCCCTAGCTGCATGAGGTGCTCATTGCATCTCTCGTTTTCCCCATAAAAGCTTTCACTGTGAAAGTTGCTTCGCACTCTTGCTTCCTTGTGCTCTGGCTTGCTAGAGCCTGTATGCCTTCCTGCTTTCATCTTTTCTCTTCTCTGTAATAGAGCATGAAGTCTCTTTATGCACTTTCATATTTTTATTATCCTTCTTAATATGTTTGGAGGGGTGGAAGAATTAAAATGGGAGGTGTTATTTCTTTGTAAGGTACTAACAGTGTCTTATTTGTTCTGGAGACAATATTGTTGGTTGTTGAAACTAGTTGCTCTGCCAGCTCTGGATGTCTGAGATAGTTTCTCCTCTTACCATACCTTCCCTTGAGGCTTTGCTAGTTCTCGTTATTTTTTTTTCTTCATGGGGAAAAATTTGGACAAATCAGATGAAGTATTCTCTAGCTCTTACCCTGTGTCCAAGCAGAGATGCCATCACGTCAAGTCTAAGGCTTTGCAACCCCATCCAAATGTTTGACAGCTGAGAGTGTTGAGGAGAAACAAGGAAACTTCTGAAACAGTATACGTGTCGCGTTTCTGTTTAAAACATTGCCAATGATTCTCTCAAAAGGAGAGAAGCAAAAAAAAAAAAGGGACGGGGAGGGGGGAAGTGACTGAATTTCATTTTAGAGTACTACAGAAATGTTAACTTTGTCAATTTTGGTATCTCATCTACAATAATATTCTCCTGTGTTCAAGACAGCTAACTGAAATCCAGAAGTTAAATAACTTGTTAAGATCCAGAGGAAGTAATATTCTCATTTTGGATGATAATGGGAGTTCCTGACTTTGTATTCTGCCCCAACAAGTAACGCTATCTGTCTACAAATCACTTTCTTTCATACAATCACAGAATAGTTTAGGTTGGAAGGAACCTTTAAAGGTCATCTAGTCCAACTTCCCCTGCAGTGAGCAGGGACATCTTCAACAAGATCAGGTTGCTCAGAGCCCCGTCTAACCTGAACTTGAATGTTTCCAGGGATGGGGCATCTACCACCTCTCTGGGCAACCTGTGCCAGTGTTTCACCACCCTTATTGTAAAAAATTTCTTCCTTATATCTAGTCTAAATCTACCCTCTTTTTGTTTAAAACCATTACCCCTTGTCCTATTACTACAGGACATTTCAACAGACAATTATTATTGAACTATAGTGTGATGGTCTTCATACTGGTTCTAGAAATGCTCCGAACTCTATCCCTGTCCCATGTATAATATAAAGTATTGCCTGTAAAGTAAATGGAAATAATATTAGGCAAATAAATAAATATAAAAGTATATATTTATAAAAAATAAATATAACAAAAAAAGATGTATGGGATTTGAAGCTGGTCTCTCAAAATGAAGCTGATACATCTGGGACCCCACATGACTAGAAATTTCTAATGCTTATCATGCCGTCTTTCTCAACTCTTTTTGATGCCGTTAGCAAAGTGAAGGAGGTCTTTGGAAATGCATAGGAGCTGGGATACTGTGTGTTTTGTGTTTCTTGGGAGATGTGTGTGTGGAGTTACCCTAAACCAAAAATTAAGCTTATGGAGCAAAGAGTGTATCAACTTCTCAGCATTTAACTCAATTGAAAAGGGAGTAGTTGATAAATTTGATTTTGAAACAGTAAGTGGCTGACATAAGCAAAAGATGGACCAGAGTGAATACAGGGGATTGTCTGAAGCTGCTGCTTCAAAGATCCTTTCCGTAAATCATTCTGTGGTAATTTTGTTTTTTCTTGGAACTGGAGTTAAATAATTTCAGTTACAGGTAGCTGTTCTTGTTTTGTACTTGGCACTGTTTGTATTTGGAGTTATACGCAGAGCAAAGAAAAGGGAAAAAAAAAGCAGCACTTTTCTTAATAAAGCATAGACTGAAGAAAGTTAAAATTACGTAATTCCTGTATGCTATGTCCCACTTTCTATATCTTTCTTTGGCCTCTGAAGTACTCCCGACAGTGATCTTACTTGTCCTGTCTTGAAGAGAACGTTGATAGTAACAGGATGGCCTGGCCATACTGACACCACTTTAATTCAGAACTGGACAGAAATGCTACCCTAATGAATTACCTTCACTCGCATCTTCAGTACTCTGGTTTTCTTCAGAAATCTAGTTATAAATGCAGGAGAAAGGAATGTGGGCAAAAGTCTGTCCTTGAGTTAAGGAAATGTAATGCTTTTTAACATGAAGGAGAAAATAATCTTGGGACATTCTGCTCTCCCCCAGCCTACAGACACTGCATAGACCATCACCTAGTACGGTATTCAGAAAATCAGTGGAGATCCAAAAAATACAGACACAATTATTAAGATGCAAATTAATTTTTTTAATTTTAATTATACAAAAATTGTTATGATGCAAGGGTTTTTTTTATCTCTCTGGGGGTGTGGCGTTTTTGATTTTGTAGGGGTTTGGTTTTGCTTTTTACTTCTGGTGAAGCATTTTTCATCATTCTAAATGCAGTTGTGTTCACATTTCTTACTTTAGTAGTGGTATTTGCTTAGTTTTGCATTGTGATCGTATTTTGTAAATTTTCTTTTATGATGGGCTGAGTAGAATATAAGCATTTATGAATACTCTAAAATGTGTCACTGCTGATTGTCAAACCAAAACTGACTATGGGCCTTTTTTTATCTTTATCCTTTTTTTTTTGAGAATAAAGACCAGTTTCTTCATGATGAAGTTTCATCTTCAGTGTCACAACTTGCAACAAAGGTAAATGCCTGTTCTTTGATAGTGTAACATGTTTTATATAATATATATTCAGTCAGTATATGTTAGGAAGTTACCTGTTTTTCATGTACAGCCTGATTAAGGAGGATAGTTATGTACTTTATTTATGATTTTTAATTACTTACGATCCCTGGTCATAGGGTTGTCACTGAAGTGATATTGGCAGTGCAGTATTAGTTAGAAAGCTGCCTTATTTCCTTTCATTGTTGGGAGGGGAAAAGGTATCTTAATTCTTTTTTCTTCCACATAATAGATATTAAAACACAAAATGAAAATAACCAGCCACAGGAATAACTGAAACTAAGTCTAAGGAAGCGCTAAATATTAGCTGTAACAAGCAAGGAAAACATGAAAAGTAGATGGGATTTGGATTATTTATTCCACTATAGGTAGCTCAGTTGGCTGTTTGACCACAAGAGGTTAAGGACTTTATCTCGTATCTCTTTCAGAAAAGAAAAGTAGGCATACAAGTTAATTCTTTTTTACCTTGATATGTGTCCAAGATTTTTTTTTAATGTTCTTAAAATACATTAGTAGAAGATGAAAGAACTGGAAGTTATTATGATATGCTAGAGCTTGTTTTGAAATTCCATAGGTATAGAGAAAAGCCTTTTAAAATAGTTTCATTAGTGTAATAGAATACTTTACATTAATATGTATGTATAAACTGAACATCTGCCTCTTACTTCTTTTTGTTCTACTTAGCAGGATTTTCATTGAAAATAAGTCAGACTGTATTCTATTTTCATAAAAAGGAATAAATTTCTTCTAAAAAGTAGAAAAACGTATAGTAATCTACTGTTTATTTTATGCCAGATGATGAATGTTTAGGAAAAGAATCTTAAAATTAATTTCTTTTTTGCCCCTTAGTCATTCAGGAAGGCTTGCTAAGTGTGTGTTTTGACTTAAAAAAAAAAAGTCACCAGGCAAACAACTTAGCTACGGTATTTTTGTGTTTTATAGTAAAACCCTCTTGTCTTAAAATGTATTCACAAAAAAGCACCCTATCCTTCTCATCTTCTCTTTCTTCTTTCTGAAAGCACTTCTGTATTTTATTTGGTTGTTTTGTCATCTTAGAAGCTGTTAGTACAGTGATATTCCAGAAGTTCCAGAATCTTTAATATGTTAATAAAAGGCTGATGAATTATACGTGTGGCCTTTTCAGTATGCACGTCATGAATAAACAGTCTCCGTGTTGAAGCAGGATGGTGAAGAACAATGAAGTTCTTGAAGAAAAGGGCAGTGGATGAAGTGTATGTCTGCCCTTTAGGGACACAGCCTTCCTGGTCTCTTAAAGTCTGAGTTTTAAGACAGTCCTGATGTCCATTTGCAGAGGAAAGCCTTTGGCTTAGGTTTGGAGGTGCAAAAGTGGGAGCTGGTCCTAATGGATGGAGATGGAGGTTGGAAAATCGTCTTAGTTTCTGCTCATATAGAAAGCTGCCCACTCAGCAGCAAGGACAGGCGAACTGCAATGCTGAATTTCTCTAGTTCCCTCTTCACAGCTCTCCTGAAAGATGGGTATAGCTGGTTAAAACGCCTTGTGACATCTCCAAGTGAGGAACTGTAAACCCTCTAGTGGTGCTCCATGAAATGCAGAAATCTGGAACGCAGAAATTTCTGCATTCTGGAATGCAGAAATCATGCTGTGCCTGGCCCGTTGGCCTCTGCAAAGCTAATCTTGGGGGTCTCACCTACATGCTGCGCTTCTGAGGTAAAAGTACAGCAAAGACTTCATCTACAGTTGTTATTAGGCCAGCTTTTGAAAAGAGACAGAGTTTTGAGAAACAAAATAAATCATTTTAATAACAAAATTGGAGATGTTGGGACATTTAGCAGGGCCTGTTGCGATAGGACAAGGGGTAATGGTTTTAAACGAAAAGAGGGTAGATTTAGACTAGATATAAGGAAGAAATTTTTTACAATAAGGGTGGTGAAACACTGGCACAGGTTGCCCAGAGAGGTGGTAGATGCCCCATCCCTGGAAACATTCAAGTTCAGGTTGGATGGGGCTCTGAGCAACCTGATCTAGTTGAAATGTCCCTGCTTGTTGCAGGGAAGGTGGGACTAGATGGGCTTTGAAGGTCCCTTCCAACCCAAACTATTCCATGATTCTGGTAGGGCCAAATCCTGAAGTTTCAGCTCATGTGCACCAGAGAATAGAGTAGCTGTTGGTCTGCACACCAGCAGTTGGTTGAGTTGAGAAATATCCCCCTCAAATGCTTTGATATCTGGAAGGTAAATTTGGTGGGGGATTCTTTTTTCCCTTTGTTATTTGAGTTCTTGCATGTTATGAATAGGTTTCCTATAATGTGGGAACAACACTTCTTTAATTAAAGCTGATTGGCTTTTTTTTTTTTGTTATAAAACAGTTGTAACTTTATTGACCTCTAAGGTACTTATATGGGAAATTCCCCATCTAGCTGCTTATTTTAGGCTCATTTTTTCAGTGGGAGGAGGGAGGGAAGCTGTAGGACAAACAATTGTTTCTTCTCAGTCAAGGTTGAGAAGAAAATCCATTCTTCTTGTTTACATTTATAACTAATTTCTGCAAGTGTTTTGTGGAGTGCCTTTACTTCGCTGGAGAGTTTTGATTCACTAGTTGTCAATCCGCTGTGAAAATACTTGTGAAGGTCTGCTAAAACTTGGCCAAAATATAAGTTTCTGGAAATCTCATTTCATACATGCTGAGCAGTGACTTTTTAGGGATTAGCTGCTTAACTACATGATGGCATTGAACATGTTGATTCTCACTGCAAGTACATGGCAAGAATCCCCTGTAATTGCTCTTTTTGGTTGCTAAGACTTGTTATGTGGCTTTTGTAGCTGGCAGAGTGACTTATGTGCTCCAGAGCCCTGCTGGCCAGGCAGTTGGGAAGTAGAAGTCTTACTGGAATATATTGGAAGTACTGGTACCCGCTCATAAAGCAGTACCATTTTATAGTCAGAGTAATATTCGAACGTACTTGAATCTCTTGCTTTGAAATGTAAGCTGTTTGTCTTGTACGTCTAACATACAATCCCAAATCCTTGCTATTATTCTTTGACTTGATTGAATTCTGTGGAGTTTTTCCCGTCCATGATAAAGTGTTCATGTATATTAATCGCCTCCATCGGATGGATGGATTTAATTGTTTTCAGGTAAATTTACACGGTCTTCCTCTTTACTGTAAGTTCATCTATACGTACATACTCTTTTTGTGCAATGTACTTTTTAAATTTGCTTTTAGGATGGAACTACTTTAGTTTGTACCCAGCTGTTAGTATTCCTGTTTTGTTGTCTTTTAGCCTAATTTTTCATGAACCTTCTTGCCCCTAGTAGAGCTCTAATGATGAACTATGTACCTTTGACAGTAAAATTAACTGAAAAGTCTTCGTAGTCATTCTTTACTGTTTCCCAGTAGACTCTCTGATTGCATAATGTATTATGCATTACCTGTTTACCTGGTATGGGAAGCTGAGAGTCATGTAAATAGTCAGAATTTGTTGATGTGGTGAAAAATGGTATACCTAAAGTCCTTTTTGGTAGTAATACCTCTCAATTTTGTTGGAGAATTCCAATTTAAGAGGAGCTGTCCCTTTCTGGGGCACTTTATAAAATTAACTGTCAGTAGACATTTGTTCCCTGTTTTATCTAAAGAAAGAAAAATGGTAGTCAACATCCGCAATTTATATGCAGTTGATTCCCGTAAGTCAATATAAGTAACAAAGCAGGAAACCCTCGCTATAAGGGTTGAGTTTACAGAGTGGTGCTTAGGGGGTGGGCTTGGGGAAGACATAGTGTGTATGGAAGAAAGTGGATAGATGGCTGCAACTTTCAGGGAGTGCTTGAGCTGATATAGTAGCTGCTGCTGCTGCAAAAAAGGTGCTGTTGCCCCTAACTTCCACATTCCTTAATGACTGTCTGACTTCTTTTAATGAGCTGGTTCTAATCACTAACACAAAAGAATGCAAAAAATGAATGAGTTAGATTTCTGTTGGCTTAGTGACTTGAACTGGTTTTCCACAGCATCACACAGATACACTATGGTTTTGTAAGGAAGGCAGTATTCATGCGAGCAGGCAATGGACTGGGCTGACCCTTTTCAGCAGCAGTGTCTGATAAACCAGATCTGCCACCTTGTGACACTTTTCTGGCAATCTGTCTGACAGATGGGCACCGATATGAAGCATTGGCAAAGCAGAGGGGAGGGTAGTGAGGGGGAGAAACAGCAGACAGTTTGACTAGGGATACAGACTGCATCCTTTACATGGTGTTCTAGAAGTGACTACTTGTACTCACAGTTTCAGAAGATACGCTAATTAAATGGCAGCCTTTTCATGGTGGAGAAAGAGTACTTCATAAGCTGGAATTTCTTCTACTGAAGGGGAAGAATCTGTGCTCAGGGCTTGAGCTCTTTAGATGCCTGTTGAGACAGACAATGATGATGGTTTTTCAGTAGTCTACCAGTTGATGGATTAATATGTATGTGTAATTTCACTTCTACTGATTCTTTTAGGTGATTGCACAAGGCATTGTGCTGCACAGATTTTCTTAATCTAAAATGGAAGATATGGGAGAAACTTTATTAATGGCTGTTCTGATAAACATACTCCATGCTCCCATAGTCAAACAGGTATGAGACCAGTCTGTAATCCTATTTCACAGAATACTGAAATGGTATCTTGAGAAGTTTCTGCTTTGTTTCTCATTGGCGTTTTTGAAAAATAGTAGACTGCAGCATCCAACCTGGTCCTCTAAAGGTTTTGACTTTATAACATCTGATGTTACAATTCTAGTCCTTCTTAATAGTTCTCTCTTTTCTTAGCAGTCCCTTATGGGCATTTCACTTGATTTTTTTATTATTTTTTTTTTTTAAACCTGGAGGTTTGACTGTACACCTGGTTCTATTCTAGTGGTATCAATCAGCTTTGATTTTTCAAAGATCACCTCATCCAACCTCAAGAATAGCCCATCCCATTAAGCAGAGAAAGAAGCAAAGGTTGCAGGAGGCCTGTCTGCGTGAACAAGATGTTCCTGAAAAACCTCAAACATGAAAAGGAAGCATACAGGAGGTGGAAGGAGGGTCAAGTGACCTGGGGGGAATGTAGAGACACTCTTTGAGCATGCAGGGATGGGGTTAGGAAAGACGAAGCCCACCTAGAGTTAAATCTGGTGAGGAAAACGAAGAGCAACGAAAAAAGTACATGTACACCAGCAGCACGGAGGGTGTAAAGAAAATGGAAGCTGACTTTTCTTGGTGGTGCTCTGAATGGGCAAGAGGCAATGGGCACAAATTGAAATAGAAGAAGTATCATTTAAACATAAGAAGAAATGTTTTCACCATGAGGGCGGTCAAGCCCTGGAATAGGTTGCCCAGAGAGGTTGTGGATTCTCCAGCTGTGGAGATATTCAAAACCCAGCTGTACATGATCCTTGGCAATCTGCTCAAGCTGACCCTGCTTTGAGCTGTGTGGTTGGACTGGATGGTCTCCAGAGGTCCCTTCCAGCTGCAAAGGCTGTGTGATTCTGTGAACTTTGCATGTTGAATTATTTCTTTTTCCACTGACACATGGAAAAATGCTTTAAAGGTTTGAGAATACAAACTAGTCAGTTATGCATATAAACTTTTTTGAAAATTTTAGTAGGACTTTTGAGTTTTGTGTAGACAGTTACATCATAAAAATGAAATACAGAACTTCTGCAAGTGGCTCAATGTTTAAAGACCATATCAGTACTGTATTTTCATACTTTGCATAACTTTAATCTTTTTACAGAAAATAAGTCTCCAGTGTGGTGAGGAGTCAGCTTACCAAAGTGTCATCTCTTTGTTACTTATTGACCTTCCTTTGACATCTGTTGCAAGGAAGCCAATTGTTCTGGGATTTGTGTCTTTCTCCGTGTGCTCTGTAAGAACGTAGGAAATTCCCAGCTGATTCAGAGACTGGCCCAGCGAGTCTGGCAGTCTGTCTTTGACTGTGGCAACGGGAGATGCTGTTCAGGGAGAACAAAGCTTGGCCAGTTTTTAGAGTCTCTTCCCCTAACATCAAGAATTATTGTTTTGAGATACTGGTGGGTATATCTGTTTAAATAGAGGGTATCCATTTATGGATCTGCTGTCTGAATTTGTCTAATCCTTTTTGTGATGTTTCCCAGCATTTTTTTGGCTTTGCCGTGGTTTCAGAGAATGGTGACTTCGAGATCTCCTTCCTGAGCTGTACCTACCAGCAGATGCAGCTGTAGCTGTTCCAGCTGCATTGATGGTGGCACTTGTCTGTAGGTTAAAAGTCTTTAAAGAACAATGAAAAGAAATACAGAAATGCAGCAGGCTGTTTTGAGGGATTTTTTAGTACGTGACAGTTACATGACAGCTGTAGTTAAAAAGAAAGATAGTTGTCTTAAACAGTTCAATAGTTCGACAAAAGCTTCTGGAAGTTTGAAAGAAGTATTTGACCTCCTCCTTTGCTAAGGTTTATATTCTTAAGTATGGTACCACTGAGAAGACTGTCAAGAGCGAGCTGTTTGCTCTGTTTCAGTTGAGTGAAAAGATGCTTCAGGAGATCAGCGCTGGTGCAGGCAGGTGTAGAAGTGTGGTCGGCAGAGGTTCTGGTTTTACTCTTGCACTTAGGAAATTTCTTTCAGCCTAGGCCATTTAATATGCAGTAGGCTTTGTGCAATGAGTTTTATCACATATTATCAAAATATGGTCTACTTGGACACTGATGCTCTTATGTAGATTATTCTGGCAGTGTTTCCTTTGGAAACCCCAAATAAGTAAGTGGTGGAAGCATGGCTTAAAGGTTTAGTGTACATTTCCTCTAAGGACTAGTTGAGAGAAGAATAAATCAGTTAGAATCTGCTACACAGTTATTATCTTTGTATATACTTACCAAATGCCATGGATCCATTTTGGGACTCTTTGTTTATAAAAATATTGAAGGAACGGTACAATGTATGCATTGGTACTGATTCACATACAGGTAGAAAGAGTGCAGAGTTTGTAAATTCTTATGTGGAGACCTGCACACACTATCTGCTTGACATTGAATAGAACTTTTCTAATAATTGTTCTTAAAGTTAACTGTAAATCAGAATCAGGCTTAATGAAATTAAATTTTAAAATATTCAAAGTTAAAAATATGGAAAGCTTGAGGCTAGATATTAACAGGATTTTATTATGAAATTGTTTTGGTGGTGTTTGTTGTTGGATTTTGTTTTGGGTTGTTTTTTTTTCTGGTTTGGGTTTTTTTGGCTGGAAGATTGCTTGGGTATCCAAAATAATACAACAAAGATTGGAGTTGTATCATTGAAGTATGTATGGTGTTCTAGATTAAAAGAAGGTGTATGGGTAGGTATATCCTTTTTTACACTGAACATTAAGTGTGTGTATAAATGCTTATCTCCAAAGTCTTTCATCAATGCTGTTCTTTAAAGGCACATATTATTTAAGTATAGCCAGTTCTCTGTCTCTGTATTAAATTGCTATCTGAAAACCAGTAACAAGGTGGGGTTTTGGGGTGTTGGTTTTGGTGGTTGTTGTTTGTTTTTTTTTAATCTGCCGATTTATTATGTGGCAATGGCTTGATGAAACATCATTAGTGAAGAAAGACAAGCTTATATATAAATTAGATCACTGAGGTATATTTGGGTCTTTTTCCAGTTTAAAGACCTACAGCCATTAGGAGGCAGTAAGAGTTGTTATGTGCTGCTTTTAACTGGATTTGCCTATGGTAGCAAAGGTTACTTCCCAAAAAGGACTGAAATAGTAGAGTTCGAGTAAGATAACAGGAGATGAAGGATCTTTTTTAAAGTATGAAAAGCTAAGAACTTTCTAGAGTTCCTCTCTTTTTTTTTTCTTCTTTTTTTTTTTTTTATTTTTTTTTTTAAGTAAAATATTTCTTTTTGCCTCTATTTTTTTGTAAT
>VUYV01000024.1:6413308-6433960 GCA_008711295.1 Anarhynchus alexandrinus
TTTTTTTTTTCTTCTTTTTTTTTTTTTTCCTTCTTTCTTTAAGCAGACTACTTCCTTCAGCCCCTAACTTCTTGGAGATTCTTCCTTTTTTTGGAAGTTTGTTGTGGATGAACTACTTTGCAGTGAGAGGAAAGCCAAATCAGAGCAACAAATCCTCATGTTAAACTTGTTACAGAATTTAACTGAACAACAGAAACAGGTAACAGGATTAGGCCTTGATAGACTAAAGTTGAGGTTTTAGACTGTTATTTACACCACAGAAGCATTAAATGTTGAGTACTGCTTGGAGAGGCTGATAATTAAATGCAAGAATTTTTTATAGCAAGGTATCTGTAGGTATCATCTGCAGCTTGTCAGGTTTTGTTTTATACTATCGACAGTACCAGTATTCTATGAGATGGGTGTGGTGAGTCTGCCACAGGGATGCAAAGTTGAAGTTAGCTGTCTACATTTTTTTAACATAATTAAAAATGGAAGGCGTGTGTTTAAATTAAACATAAGAGTTTGCTTATTATAACCTGTACTCACTTTATTCTCAACCATGACAACAGTGGAAAAAAAATATATATAGAAGGTGTTTTTTTTCCTGTGAAGCCATGAGGAATGCTGTGGTTTACAGTACTATTAGGTGTGGGTTTAGGAAGAGGTGAGCAGAGCAGTTGTGGAGGCCTGGGTTGTGGTGAACCTAGCTCTCCTGTACCTAATCTGTCCATATCCCTTTAACGAGAGTTGGACATTGCTCTGGGCTTGCTCAGCTTTCCCTCTTCAGAGTTCTCCAGAGCTTTGCCCAAAGCTGGATCTATGTTTGCGTATAACCAAAGTGAAACTGAGTCTAGGTTAGACCTTTCTCCTGATCCTAAAATGGACCTGCTATTTCTCCTGAGTCAGAGTAGCTGAAGTGGTTCAGCTGTGAGTAGGGAAAGTGGGTGAGAAGTGAAGGTGCAGGATGTAGTGAAATGGGAGAACAAGAGATGGAAATACTCCATGAGTAACGTTCAATAACAAGGGTGCTGTTTCACTCCTGTATAATATGGTTGAGGTTATGGGTTTCTGAAAGGTGAGGAGGTGGCAGTACCAGTGTTTTCCTGTCTGGTGTTTGTACTCAATTTGTAGGTGATGTTTCACATGTGTTAAGGCCCAGATGTACCAGTTATGAACTGTAATCAGTTAAAACCTAAACATCAAATTGACTCTAATTTGCACCGATGAGTTCTGCAAAAATAATAACAGGTGATGAATTAGCCTTCACTTGTGTTGACAACTACAATTTTGTTTTGAGTGTTTATTATACTTCATAATGTATTGTATTTTTTAATGTAATCAAGTAACACTGATAGACTGTCACTCTGCCATTGGTACTAGACCCTGCGAGCAGCTTTCGTGTTCTTTGCTCGGCACACATGTGCATTTCTGTTAGAGTTGCTAAGTATGCTATCAAAATAAAAATAACCAATCCCTATTTTTTTTTTTTTTTGCTTTGGAGGAGAGGGACTCAAACCTTTAATTATATTGAAAAAATAATTTACGCTACATGTTTAATTGTCATAGTAAATTTAGAGAGCACACTGTAATGCACTAGTGCCACGTGTTACATTTCACTGGTGAGCAATGCTCTTACCCTTTTTGCTTGCTTGCTACCACAAGTAGTTTTTGCGAGTTAAAAATAGGAACAGTGAGCGCAAAGCAGGTTAAATCTTAAGAGTTTCATAATTCAGCTGGATGTCCTGTCTGTTGTGGGTCCTTTCCGCATCAAAAGAAGTGTGGCCAGCAGGTCAAGGGAGGTGATTGTGCCCCTCTACTCTGCTCTGGTGAGACCCCATCTGGAGTACTGTGTCCAGCTCTGGGGCCCTCAGCACAGGAAAGACATGGACCTGTTGGAGCAGGTCCAAAAGAGGGCCACAAAAATGATCAGAGGGCTGGAACACCTCTCCTACAAGGACAGGCTGAGAGAGTTGGGCCTGTTTAGCCTGGAGAAGAGAAGGCTCCCTGAAGACCTTATAGCGGCCTTCCAATACTTAAAAGGCGCTTACAGGAAAGATGGGGAGGGACTCTTTATCAGGGAGTGTAGTGATAGGGTGAATGGTGAAGGTTTTAAACTGGAAGAGGGTAGATTTAGATCAGATATTAGGAAGAAATTCTTTACTCTGAGGGTGGTGAGGCACTGGAACAGGCTGCCCAGAGAAGCTATGGATGCCCCATCCCTGGAAGTGTTCAAAGCCAGGCTGGATGGGGCTTTGAGCAACCTGGTCTAGTGGGAGGTGTCCCTGCCCATGGCAGGGGTGGGTGGGGGAACTAGATGATCTTTAAGGTCCCTTCCGATCCAAACCATTCTATGATTCTAGCAATGACCGTTTCATTTCTGTCTGCTGAAGCCCCTTAGACTGTTTCCTAAGCTGCCTAGATTCCATTCTTACTGTGATACGCTAAAATGGAGCCAGCACTCCTGCCTGCAGAAGAGCCTCCAGGAGCCCAGCTGTACTCACTGGCATCATTTGCCAGCCTCTGCAAACTGGCAAGGTTTTGTACTCTTTGCTCAGCCGGAAAGAGCTCTTGCTGCAGTAACCCAACCTGCTTGTTTTCAAAATGCGGCCGTCTCTGCCGGCTGTGTGGAGCTGCTGTGCTCCCAGCTCCACAGCACACCAGAGGTAGGGCTGTTGCTGCCTATCGGCCACCCAGAGTCAGCACTGGCAGCCACACTCCGTGCTTGCAAGTCTGTGATTCATATTAATGAGGATGTTTGCTTCTCTGTATAGGTTCAAGGTGCAAGTTTCCGGGGTTGGAAGGAAGTGACGTCTATGTTCAATAAAGATGATGAACAGCAATTGCTAGCAGGATGCAAGTCTCCAAAATCCAAAGGGTGAGTAAAACCAATTGGTCTGTTTGCTATTAAAATACACAAACTGGAACAGAGAATAGCTGTGCAAAGTAGTGAAGGTAGACACTGAGAAGCAGTAGTGTTCAACTCCTGGAAGTTAAATCACAGAGAAAGGTTTATGTGCATTTCAGAATTATGTGTACAGTAAGCTTACAATGCATGCTGTATTAGGAAAGGATGGATATTTTTAGTTCTGTCAGGAAGAAAAGGGAATTTAGCTGCACAATAATTTTTTATTGTAGAAAAGGAGTAAAGGTTTCTGAGTAAAAGGGTCACTTCCACCCTCCCCCTTTCCTCTTAAGGATTAATCATGGTTGAATTTACAAATTCCTTTTTTTTACATGCTTTACTTCCTCTGTTGAAGTCTTGTCTACACCTAAAAAGGTTAAGTGGAGTAGCTATACCAGGATCTGCAAATCTTCCCTGTCAGAGCTGAGGTGCTTACTTGGAACAGTTCCGCTGCCTGTGTGGTTAGAGATGTTCTCTGAAGAGAACAGACCTCTTCCCAGGACAGGCTGTTTTGCAGTTACAAGTATATGTAGGCTTTACCTACGTGTGCTACCCAACAACCTTGGCTACAAATAGGAGAAAATGTGCCACCTATCAGTACAGATGTTCCAGCCAAATATTGGCTTTGATAAAACTTGCTGCAGTATGTCTTGTTTCCAATTTACTTTGAAATATATATATTACAGTATGCAAGTGTATATATATGCTTGCAGGGAGTGCGTGTGTATATATATAAAAACAATTTAGAATATAAATACATATGTTTCCATTTCCATTTGAGCCTGTTCAATAAAACTTCCCAGCCACTATCCCTGCATAATTTTATCGGTGTTATTATGTGCTAGGTTGCTTCAAGGATTCTTTGCAATTGATGCTGAATATAAGAGTCAAGTAACCCAGTGAAGAGAGCAGAAGGATGAAAACTGAGTTACCACAAATGTGGAAAGTTATTTTAGCATTACCATGAAAACTGCCTGTATTTTAAGTTTGGGGGTATTTTCCTATAACTTTATACCATGATCTTTACTTTCCTTTTAAAGAAAAAGACAACTTTTCAAGTGCATTACTCACGAAATATGGGAAGAGGGCTAAGAGTCTGTGACTGGCTTTAGCAAGATGAAAATTCTGAAAAATCTAATCATAAATTCAAAGTTCAGTAAAGGAAGAGGTTTTAAAGCTATTGATTCAGTTGCTTGTATTTAAATATGATAGTGTCAAGCTTTCATTAATGAAAAAAAAAGCTCTTTGAATAGAAATAGTGAAAAAATTTCAATGGCAGTTGTATTTGTGGCTAAGGAATTTGTATGCTACTAGCAGATAATGTTTTCAATTTGAACAGTTTGAACAACCTTCAGAGTTCAAGGTTGTGTGTTTCACCACTGGTGTTCATCCTTTCCTTGTGGTCCATTATTTGATTACAAACATAAACCTGCATGTAAACTTATGCATAGACATTTGACATTCTGTATTTTAAATACTCCACACTGCAAATAGGAAATAATTCAGATTGATGGTTCTTAATGGGATAAGAAATGTAATAATATGAGTTGTTTTCAAATATGTCTTTGAGAGAGAAAATAACAACAAAGGTTGTTTTTTCTTGGTTTTGGGAGGGGAATTTTGGGAGTTCTTACCAGAAATACAGAACAGCTGTTTTCTAAATATTGTGCAGATCTTTATGAAAAAAATGCTGGTATCTTTAAAGTCCTAATACTGTGTACATCAACTATTTTAGGGTAGAAGGTTTAACTGGCAAGATGATAACAGGTATATGAAACTGAGGAACATAGTGATTGTTAAAGCTAGTGGTAGACAAAACGTTTTCGTATTCCTGCTATCCTAGCTCTGTGTTTGCTTTTGGTTTGTTTTTGTTTTTTTTTTATGTTAGAGTCCTAAATTGTAGTCATGTACGTTAAAATACTTCATACATTTACAAAGGCAGTTCTGTGTAATTCAGTGGGGTGGGGGGAGAAGCATAAGTTCTTATTATAATAGGGAATGGGCATACTCAGTCCACTTCTGATTTATCACTGCAAGATTCTACTGTGTTTAGGCTTACATGTATACGAGAGTGTTTTTCCTGAAGCTGACAGTTGTGGTTGTAGGCTGACTGACTGATTAGTGTTCCTTACTATAAAACATAATAAATTAATGGAATGTTTATTAGTAGCTATTACAAGCATTTTTAAATGAAGGAATTAATCACCTCATCATTGTTATTTTCTAGAACAAACCTAAAGTTAAAGGAAGAGATGAAGTCTGAAAAGAAGCCAGGTTTTTGGGACAGTTTGGTGATAAAGCAGAATGTCCAATCTAGGAAACCAGATGAGATTGAGGGATGGGAACCGCCGCAGATTACCGCTGCTGACTCTACCAGTGATGCAGCAGCTACTTTAAGTGACTATACAGCCTGGTCGGGCTGGGAAGATGAAACCAAAGGCTCCACAAAATACACAAACCTGGCCAGCTCAGGAAACAGTTCCAGGTGGAGTATCAAATCAGCTGGAAAGCTGGTTAGTATTAGACGTCAAAGCAAAGGTAACCTTACTGACAACTGGGAAGAACTAGAATGATACTGGTAATGTGAAATACTTTATAGATAAGAAGAGAAAGGTTTCATGATTTACTCGTATGTTTAAACCAAAATCAAATCTGCTCAATATTGCACCTTTATACAGTACTTTGTTTTATTCAGATTGTTACAAATTTTTGCTCACCTGATATAAATTTTCTTATTACATTGTTAAATAGCTATGTTTTCCACACTGAAAAAAGTAGAGAATCTATTTTGTGCCTATATTTCACACTCAGACTCTGCAGTATGTTGGATTGTTGGTTTTACCAAAAAAATGTAATTCCTTAGTGAATGTATACACTGGTTGTAAATTTGACTGCCTTACGTAGGAACTTCCACTAGCTTGAGGTCCTGGTTTTATTCTGGTATTTGAGGGCCACTCAAAATTTTAGTTTTGATGCTGTCCCTTTTTAACTAAGAATACTGATCTGTTGCCTGCAGGGAAAATGCTTATACTTAGTAGACTGTTTTCCAAATCTTCAGCCTCAGCATATGCTTCAGCTTGTGCACGAAAGATGCTCAACTGTCACAATGTGCTATACTGTGTATGAAATGGGGAAAATACTATTCTAATGTAATTCCTTCCATCACAGGATCTTCACCAATAGTCAGGTCAAATGGGTCTTCCAGAGGTTCAGTTGTTTGGTTTTTTTATATGGAACATTGTTTGACAAACCTAAGCTTCTCAGTTTTTAAGATGCATGTTATGCCAAAAATGAAAATGATTGACAATTTGGAAAGCAGCAGTTGAATAGAGTATAAGAAGATCTTGATATTCAGTATCTGTAGTCCTGAATCTAGGGATAAGTTGCTTCTTATGGAAGGGCATGTGTTTTCATTTTTTGCAATAGCTGATCCTTGTTCTACAAACNAGTAACTGAGCCACCACAAGTATGTGCATGCATACAACTTCTGAAGCATTTTTGTTATATAGCTCGGTCTTATTAGCTACTGATATTTTAATTTTTGGTAAAAGAAGGTGAAGTGTTAAACTTGAGATTTGAAATGTATATAAGAATACTAAAAGTGCCTCTTTCTAGCATATTGTCTCTCATTAGCAGTGCGGGTGATGTCAGATCCAAAGTTGGTTTCCATTTTGTTTATATGACCTATATAAATACTACTTTAACATTCATGGAAAAAAATCAAACCAAAAGTTTCATAAACAATGAACAGTAGGCCTTTTCTCTCTCCTGATTGTTAAACTGGTATAACAGAACTGAAAACCTATTGACAGCCTAGCAATATGGCCAGTACAGTCGGAAGATCAAATTAGCATTTTGGAGAAAATCAGCGTTTTTACAAGAAAGCATATACCTTTATATAATGGATATCTTGTAAACATATTTTTGCAAGAAGCTTATGCTGATGAAAAGGGATGCATGCAATTTTCTTCTAAGCTTGTACCTTGTTTCTGTTACTGCCACATGACTCCCTTCTTAGCTCTCTCTTTCTCCTTTCTTTTCCAATTCATGTATAGTTTTCTGGCTTACGGTTCCTGCATAGCTGTTTTTTTGGAGATTCCTGTTGAGATGTGCCTGGAGGGAAACTGTAGCAAAATGTGGGGGTTTTTTTGTTGTTGTTGTTTTGGTTTTTCCCCCCAGTATTAATAGGATGTTAAAAGACATTGTTCTTAAGTTTATATAAAAGAACATCAGTGTTTTGTGCTACCAAACAGGATCTTGTACCTGGCAAATATATTTGTAAAATTGGCATTATGTATTTAAAAAGTACTAATAGAGGAGAAAGGGTTATCATTTAGCTTGTGAGTAAACTCTGTATTTGCCTTTGGCAAGTATGTATGTCGAGCTTAATTATAGGAAAGAATTGGTATTCTTGGGTAAAGTATGCTGCATTTTATAGTTTATGGAATATCCTCTAAGGCATGAGCTAGTATTTAGTTTGGTTGTTGGTGCTGACCTAAAAGAATGGAAAAAGATCTGCTAGCAGCCCTCAATATTTTGCTTTCAAAGATGGGCTGAGAACTTTTAATTTCCCTCCTGGAGAAACTATTTATACTGTGACCAGTAAAGGTTTTGCCTTGCACATTATACTGTCAAGTGCCTGTTTCTCACCTTGATGATGTGTTTGATGCACAGCTTAACTGCAACATTTTTCAATTTGTTTTTAAATGTATGATAAAGAATATGCTCACAAAGCCGAAGCCTATTATAAAACAAAAATTGCATCCAAGTGGGAAACTGAGATATGTAAACTTAAGGTTTAACTCCTAGTGATGAAAGTTTTGGTGTGCTTTTTAAGTGATATTTCCTCAGAAATAACCATTCTAAGGATGAACATTATTAAATTTAATATAATTTATTGTTATGCTTTAATAATGTATTTGTCTTTCGAACTCACTGGTGTGAGCTTTTCTTCTCTTACGTTTATAAACTTGTCTGAATTTTCAGAATGGGGTCCTCTTTTCTTTTACCTTCTTTAGATGCTTAACTACATTATACGTTTATGGGCTTAAGTTATACACAGCTCCATATGTGGAATAAGTGTAGAATATGTCCCTAAATATTTGTTTTGAAATTGCATTTCAATCTATGTGAAATGGTTTAGAAGAAGGTAGCATTAAGATTGTATGATAAGATTGCACAGAATAAAATATAGTTTATATTGCTTTCTCGTAGCCAATCTGCATGATTGTTGGCGTGGTTTTAACGGGAATTAAAAGCTTCATGTGGCTGTAACTAGTCACTTAACTCTAAGCAAAGTTCTTTCTGAGTATTTTTATTTATTAGCATCATTTGAAAAGAAAAATAGTATTTTCCATATGAATAAAGATTTAGTTTGAACTGAAATGCCTTATTCTTTGCTATTTTTTTGGTGCCATTTTATTTGTCATGTGAATTTGTTTCCATCTGCGTGGACGTTACTTGCATCATTGTAGAATACGGCCAAGGGAGTGATAGCTGTGTTTGTCCAAACGCAGTGAATCATGCCGTCTCAGAAGCTGCAGCATCTAGATTTAAAGCATCACCCATTGCTTTCACAGTGGGAAGAATTCATTGGTTTTGACAAACTGCAAATATTTTGCTTTACTGGTATTTATTGGTTTAAACATATTTTTTTTTTTAAATTTATTGGCTGTTATGAAAGCTTGGGCAGAGCAGCATTCTTTCCCTGAAGATTTCACCAGCTACATGTAAACTGGAGGACCTGGAATGCTTTTGCATACACGGGCCCCGTAACGAGGTGAGACCTGCACGTCCCGGACTGTGACAAAAGGGTGAGATGCAGCCGCTGTGACCGGTAGATCAGCTATAGAAAGAAGCCTATTGTCAGCTTCTCTTTCTTCCACTCTAGTCTGCTGCCTTTGTTGTTGTCTAGACTTAGCAGAGAACATTTAGGCAAAATGTTTCTTATCAGAGTGTGTGAACTAGCTGAAATAGGAAATTTTATTCATACAAGTTACATTCTTAGGGAAAAATCCTCTATGGAGATGCGTCTGACTATACCCAGGTGGGTCAGGGGCACATCTGGGCAGGTGAAAGGGAGTGGAGGGACCTGCATTTCCAGACCCTGGGTAGACAAGGACGCTGCCCAGGTGAATTTGGCCTGGCATCTGTCTCAGTTTCCAAAACTTTTTGAAATGCTTGTTAATGTGTATGAATATCAGATGACAAAACTGTATGTCCTCTCCCTGTACAGTCTGAAAAGAACATGAATGCGCGTGTTATTTAGCTGTTTCTTGCATATATAACCTGTTCTTACTGATTATTTTTTTTTCCTGAGTCCCTGCTAGTTGGTTTCTCATGTGCAAGTGTCTGGGAAATGAAACCAGCACTATGAAGAAGAAAAATAATTTCCTAAAAGGCTTAGTCACTGGTGATAGTTTGCAAAGGTGTGTATCATTAGATGTCTGTCTGTCTCTCAAAAATGTCTTGTAGCATGACTGCTTTGTGCCACACAAGACAGGGAACCCGACAGACAGGCGAAGAATCCAGTTTAGAAATTGAAAGGAGAGAGTTGCATTTCTTGTAAGCATAATAGCAGAGAAAAATGCTTCTTCTATAGTTACAAAGTAGTAAAGAGTATGAAAACAATCAGAAAATAGGGATAGAAGTAATACAAAGTGGTATTAAGTATATAATAGTAAACAAAGTATAAGGAGAAGATGTTTTTTCATATGATATTTACCAACTCTTATCACTGATACCGAATAAAGAAATACCCGCTCGGTATCAGGGAAGAAAATTTTCCTATTCTGTGTCTAGTAATTACAAAAAGATGCAAGAAAGTTACTGTATTCTTTTGAACGCCATAATAATCTGGTAAAAGCTTGGCTGACACTTAAATTTTTACGTTCTTGCGACCCAAATAACACCAGTGAAAGCTTAATAACACATTTTGAAGTGTGAGTTTGCTATTGGAAAAGAAAAAGCATTATTCTCTGCGGAGAAAAACAGAGCACTTTATTATGTAAGACTAGTTTGTGCACTACTGGAAATAATCATGTGGTATTTTGCTTTCTAGTTGCTCTAATCCCTTCTACTGAGAAGACTAATTGAACAGTTGAGTTTAAATAATTTTTCAGAGAATTGGCTAGTTTGATTGTTTGAGGTTATATAGTAAGACAGCTCATATTTGATACAGACCCATTCCTTTCAAGTTAGCAATGTCTTCTGGCCTTTCTTATTTTGTACCTCTTTCCTTGAAACCCCCAAATGCTGTTGTCTTGAACACCTTGTTTGCCCAGCAGTCTTGCAATTCTCCTCAGGATTACAGTGCTAAATGCTTCTGGTATCGGAGAGACGGAGAAAACACTGTATTGTAGGAGTTTGTGTTGGAAAAGGGAAGGGAGACTCATCTATCCAGAGTCCAAGTACTGTACTTAGTATATTATTTTTTTTTTGCTGCTAAAGCTTTCTTATGTGCAAGATAATCAATATTAATTATTCTTTGCTTCGGTTTATTTTTGTACTTGTCCCCTATTAGCTTCTGTTTTTTTGGTCACACATGCAAAGACCTCCTCTCTGATTACATAAAGCCCTAATCTTTGCTGTTTCTCTCATGACGGATACCCACTTTTAGGCAGACTTGCCTTCAGTTTAATGCCTGTAAACAGTTTATATTTTGAACATTTGGACAGAAACTTGGCAACCACCATTTGACAGGACAAACAAAGGAAAACAAGTCAAGCATCATTTCCCATTAGGAAGTAAACTATTGTTTGATAGGATGGAGCACAAGATTCCCAGAAGTTGTACTACAGATACAGTAATGCTGCACATAGGGTTACTTTGAAAATTAGAGACTTAATGAAATATATACATGCTGGTTTGGGTTTTTTTTGTTTGTTTTATAAAATCACATGTCTCCTCAAGTGCGTTAACCTGTCTGTGTAGCGTGGCTGTCACACAGCTGCCTGCAAAAGAGCACATGTGCATGTCCAACCAAACCGTTGTGGCCAAGGTGGATGGCCTGTTGGCAGCTAAAGCGGTGGTGGAGGATCCGAGCTCCTGGCCTGTGCGGTGAGAACTGGCTGTGCTGGGGACAGGGGGAAGGTTTTCAAGACAAGTGAAGGAGCAGATGTTCTAGCATCAGGGGATGAAGCACAGCATAAAGAGAAGTAAGAAGTCTGGAACAGCTGAGAATGTTCTAGGGGGGTTAGTATTAATATCTATTATTAGGCCAAGGGTTTCGTGTCAGAGAATCAGAACTAACACATGCTGGTCCTTTTTCCTAGTGTTTTTTCTCAGTTATCCCATTCAAGAATGGAATTTTTGGCCACGATGAGCAATTGGAAAGAATATTTATCCCCTGTGCATGGGCACAAAATGTAGATTTTTGGATGCCTTTAAGACTGGTGATGTGTAACTCATGGCAGGCACTTCTCCAGATCTATTCCATACTACTGTGCCTATAAATTAGACTTAATTGATCAAAAAATGTAGAAGGTAAGTGTGGGTAGTAGAACCTTTAAACGAAGGCTCAGAAGAATGCATATGGTCAGGTTGCAACAAGAACGGAAGTGGTGGTGGGATGAAACTGTTGAAGTTCTAGTTGACCTAAACAGCTCCATCCACTATCTTGCTGCTTCAAATACTGTACTTTCAGCCCCCTCTCTCTGCTCTCTTACCAGATTCTCTGAGATCTCTAAGATTAAGAGCTTTTTTCATCCTTCCCTCTCTTTCCTGAGATCCCCAGTTTCAGGTGCGACTTGCAGCCGACTTTCTTCATCTCAAGACTTTATTCTGTCCTTACATTCCCCTCACACCCACATACTGATGATGTGACCTGGCTTTTCATTTATTCTCCTGGTTCCTATTTTCCTCTCTGAGGTATGACCTGAGCTTTCTAATCCTCCAAGGAAGGCAAAGGCCAAATTTACCTCCTCTTGTTTTAATTCTCAGCTCTTAAACTCTTCACCATCAGTAAGTGTAGGCTGTTTTCTGATTCAATCTGGTTTTATTTTTGTTATTGACCATGTGAACTTGCCTAACAATTAATTTCTTATTAATTTAACTTCTGTTGTCACAGCCTTTTATACTGTTGGTGAGGTTTGTTCTCAGCATTCATCTTTGACTTCTGCTTTTTGGTGTCTCAGATGATTTGATGATTCGCCATTAGTGTCAGGATATTGTTTTCCCCTCTTAGTGGATGCTAGAGGTTGATTTTTTTGTTTGTTTGTTTTATTGCCTCTAAGCCTATGAATCTGTTAACTTATGAAGCATTAGTTGGAACATGCCCATTTTATAGAATCATAGAATCGTTTTGGTTGGAAGAGACCTTTAAGATCATCAAGTCCAACCATTAACCTAGCACTGCCAAGTTACCGCTAAACCATGTCCCTCAGCACCACATCTACACATCTTTTAAATACCTCCAGGGATGGTGACTTGACCGCTTCCCTGGGCAGTCTGTTCCAATGCTTGATAACCCTTTCAGTGAAGAAAATTTTCCTAATATCCATCTTAAACCTCCCCTGGCACAACTTGAGGCTGTTTCCTCTTGTCCTATTGCCTGTTACCTGGGAGAAGAGATCAACCCCCACCTCGCTACAGCCTCCTTTCAGGTAACTGTAGAGAGCGATAAGGTTTCCCCTCAGCCTCCTTTTCTCCAGGCTAAACCACCCCAGTTCCCTCAGCCACTCCTCATAAAACTTGTGCTCCAGACCCCTCACCAACTTCGTTGCCCTTCTCTGGACATGCTCCAGCACCTCAATGTCTTTCTTGTAGTGAGGGGCCCAAAACTGAACACAGTACTCGAGGTGGGGTCTCACCAGTGCCCAGTACAGGGACATGACCACTTCCCTCATCCTGCTTACCAACATTAAGTAAAGCAAACAATATCAAATGTTTGGAAATAGTTATTAAACTATGGTTCAGAATATTGAGGTATTAGCTAATGATGCTATTCATTTGTGCCCTTTATATGCTTCCAGCTGCAAGGCTCAGCTCCAACCCCTTAAAAGACACTGGAACATAATTCCCAGCTCCCCAAAGTTCAGTAGGATGAAGGTCACCTTTAAAACTTATAATGTCTGTACCCAAGGACATGACAGATGAGTGGGTTCAGAAGGTGGCAGAGGTGAGGGCGCCACTAAAACTGCCTTCCTTTTCAGACCTGTCCCGCTGCCTTTCAGCCATGCTGGTAATGCTTATTTCCCCCAGGTTTGCGTGTACATTCTTCTACAATTATGAATAAAACATGTTCAGCTTTATATTTGTTGCGCTTTATATTTGTTGCACTTTATGGGTAGTTAGTCGTGCCTTCAGCTGAAAGCCTTTCTAACAATTTTCAAGGCATACACAAACATCTGCCACTTAATTCTAAATTTACTTATTTTTTATACGCTCTTTCCATCTGAATGCTCTGTTTTGCTATAGTATGTATAACAAAATAATAATGGGAGAATAATGCCTTTGCTACAGAACACTTAGGCTACCGAACAAATTTCTGTGCGCTTGGAGCACCTCTCCCCCATGTTTTGGTCCCTGCTATTCTCTCAGACACAGCAGTTACTTTTAGACTTTTTCCTACTGGAGCCTTTTAAAGCCGTAAACCCGTAGTCCCCTTCTTCACTTGATGTCCCTTTAGAACTTGGCTAATTTATAAAAGCAACGCTTTGGTGGTATTTTCCTAACTCACTAAAACTAGGTATGCTTGAGCGTAATGCAGCAGCTCCCGCAGCAGCGTGTCCCAGCCCGGAATTCTGCTTTTTTTCCTAAATCAGCTGCATGGCGTGTGGCCAGACCCTGCAACCCTTCCCCTCCCCATACGCTGAATCCCAGCCATGTTTAAACAGTCACTGGGCACGAGTGAGACCGCCGCTAACCAGGATGGTGTGGCTCCGCTGCCTGCTTAGCCACCTTACATCAAACGCAACAACTTTAACAAGTGAGATGGTGGGGAGAACTCCAGCCCAAACCGCCACCAGCTGGTGTGCTCCTAACAGGCCCGTGGACCAGTCTCTGCCCCAATGAAGGCTGCATGAGGCCTTCAACCCGTTGCAGGTACGTGTGTCCTAGCTGCAGGAAGAGCCACCAGGCCACCCACCTCACGCACTTCTGCCGAGGAGGCTCGCACACATGTATCTGGAGGTTCTGGCCCCACCAGTAAGTCTGCAGTGACCCTTTGTGCAGCTCCTGATGGCTCAGAACAGTGTGGCCACGGGCCATGTGCAGAGCACTCGAACTACGAGCTCACCCGTATCCTGATATTTATCAGGAGTAGTATTTAAAAGACGGGTAGACGTGGTGCTGAGGGACATGGTTTAGTGGTGGTTTTGGCAGCATTAGGTTGATGGTTGGGGTCGATGATCTTAAAGGTCCCTTCCAACCTAGACGATTCTAAGATTCTTTGTATTGAACTGGCAGCCTTAATTGGATATTAAGGGTCTTATGGAAGGAAGAAAATTCTCTTCATCAGGACCACTTACTGGGAAGAGAGGAGGGTGGACTGTAGTGCCCTCTCCTAGGGACCCGTGGAGCAGTGTGCACGCTTGGTTGTATGATGCCACGCAGCTGCTGCCCGCATTTCGCCCTGATGCTTTGACCCTTTCTTTTTCTTAGGTGAGTACCTGAACATCTCACCCCATGATTAAATGTTGACTGAGGGCTAGAGAAAATTAGTTATTATATGTGAGTGGAGTAGGTTCAGCTGGAAAGGCTGAGGAAGAATGGTTCCATGAAAATTATCCCTAGAAATAATACTAATTTCTGATTTTGGTTGGATCAGCAACTTGAACTGACTGGCTGACTCTGCAACTGCATCAATGCCTGCCACGGCACAGGGGAGAGGAGGGTGAATGTGACATGGGACACAACACAATCTCAAATGTAGCTTTTGGGACAGGGAGTCCCCAAAATTCATGTTTTAATTGTGAAGATTTGGAGTGAAATGGGACCTCTCGTGGACTTCGAAAGAGCTACATGAGTAAGTGGTGGTGTAAAGGGCAATGAGATTAATTCAGGCCATCAAAATACATTTTTTACTACTGGTGAGGTATTTATTAACAAGATCATTATCATGAAGGTGAAATCCTCTCCCCTTTCCAGCTCATGAAGAGATTAAAACCAAACCCAAACACAACACAAACCCTATTGATCAAGATCTATATGAAAAGCTCTGCTCAGCTTTTCAAAGAGCGTGGGTGATAAGCTCCCAGAAGACGATTCACAGGTTCGACCTTGCTGGAGTTAAAGTCTCACTCTCGCTGGTCAAAAGTTAAGCACCTGATGCCATTTTCAGTGTGCTGTGTGGCTTAGTGTCCTGTTTCTCTCTCGCCATTGCAGGGTGACTTCTTGGGTCTCCTGTAAGAAGCTATGAAGTACTTGGTTAAATTTGGGTTATGGGACTTTGAAGTATAAAATGCTAAAATATCTATGACTGATTTTGTAAAGATTGAAGGTTTTTGATGAAATCAGCTGCTGGTGCAACTGTCTGACTTCAAGTGATGAGGCTTAAGAAATATGCCTCACTCTCATTCTATATGTACAAGTGCATATATATGCCAAGACTTAGAGGTTGAGAGCAATAGCATAAATGCAAAAATAATAAATTTTTCCTCTTACTCATTGCCTCCTTTCTCTACAAGTGTATGAATTACTTCATTGGTTCAAAAATACGCTCATATATAAGACTTTAACTAATACAATTCTTTCTCTGCCAGTGCTGGAGCTGTAACTATGCTAATTTGTGCACCCGGCAAATCCAAAACGGTGTGCTACTGTTCTCCAGTCCCCCTCTCTGTTCTGCCAGCCTGCATTCTGCTGTCCACACCACAGAATGCCACTAGTCCTTCAGTCCTGTTCCTGGTGGGTATCTCTGAGCCTGAGACAGGGTTTTTCTAACATTTCAGCTTCTTCCTTCTCCAGAAGCTGAGTTTAATCATTTCCCAGGGATGGGGATCAGGGGAAAGGAAAAGAGGAGGGTTCTGCTTTTCCAGGTAAGAACTTCAGTCCTGTCTGACATCCAAATAGAAGGAGAAGGGCTCACTCAGTGCTCTCTGAACAGGTCCACATCTACTGTCTTCAGCATCTTTTCCCAGAAACAGGAGAATAAAACTGTTGGGAGAGAATGTAATCTGACACAGCTGGAGTGTCTCAGAGACAGGTTTTGGAGATAATGACTGGGGGTGGGGAAGGTGTTTGGGAGGTGGACAGAAGAGCCTGTTTTTCAAACTTGTTATTTCAAGCTCCTTGTGGACTGTGGCAGAGAATGTCTTGATTGGCTTTGAATCAGTGTTGTTTTTCAGGACGAATACAACACAACCCAAATCACCTGAGACTGTAAAGTGATCATGTAGGGGCCACAGTTAGAATATGGTTTCCTATCACCACCACTGCAAAATTTATATATAAACAGATCCAGGTCTTGGGATAAAAGCTGTGGAGCTGACGTGTGGTTTTCAGTAAACCATCAGGCCTGTCTTTTAGGTTATATATCACTACTAGCCAATTAGTGCACAATGTGTCATTATCTCTATCATATACCCCTGACTCAGTGCAAACGAACCCTGTAGTGATTTGGTACACATTTCAAGGCACACTTTCCCCTTTAGGAGAGAGCACCTGCCTTCCTTTGCACAGGACAGGCAGCACACAGGAGGCCAAAGAGTGGAGGTTTTCTTTAAGGCATAACCCTTCTCACGCATTACAATACCTGGTTACGTGAATAAGTGGTGGTGTAAAGGGCAATGAGATTAATTCAGGTTGTCAAAATAGCTTCTTTACTACAGGTGAGGTATTTATTAACAAGATCATTATCATGAAGGTGAAATCCTCTCCCCTTTCCAGCTCAAGAAGAGATTAAAAAAGAAAAAACAAAACCAACAAACTTGCAAAAATCCTATTGATCAAAATCACTGCCTGAGCCTTTTGCTGAGGTGACACAATTAAAATGTATCTTCTTATGCACTGATGACTTCACACTGTGTAGTCACTTTTAATCAAGCTCTGTTACTTGCCTAGTCTAAGACATATATCCATTAAATATTTAACTAGCTTGTGGAATGACTCCCTAAGCTCAGTTTTGCCGAGTGTTAAGTGCTTATAACAGTGCTCATGATAGCACAATTCTGCACTCAAAATCTTTGAGATTTAAAAAAAAATTCTAATAGCCCTGCACTGAAATGCTTCCCAGGGCACATGTACACATCTCTTCTCCCCCCCCCCCCCCTTTTTTTTTTTTAACCTGGAAGAAAGGTTTAAAAAGCCACCTTACTGGTGTCCTGGTGGACACTAAGTTGAACACGAGCCAAGCAACATGCCCTTGCCACAAATAAGGTTAATGGGATCCTGGGCTGCATGAGGAGGAGCATTTCCAGCAGGTGGAGTGAGGTGGTCCTTCCCCTCCTCTGGTGAGGGCCCACCTGGAGTGCTGAGTCCAGTTCTGAGCTCCTCAGTACAAGAAAGGCTGGAGAGAGTCCAGCAAAGGGTCATGGGGATGATGAAAGGACTGGGGCATCTCTCCTGTGAGGAAAGGCTGAGCAAGCTGGGACTGTTCAGCCTAGGGAAGAAAAACCTAGGCTCAGGGGGATCTCATCAATACATACCTGAAGGGAGGGTGGGAAGATGGAGCCAGGTTCTTGTCACTGGGCTCCACTGAAAGGACCAGAGGCAATGGGCACAAACTGAAACACAGGAGGTGCTGTCTGAACATCAGGAAACACTTGACTGTGAGGGTGACAGAGCACTGGCACAGGTTGCCCAGAGATGTTGTGGCGTCCCCATCCTTGGAGATATTCAAAAACTGTCTGGACATGGTCCTGGGCAACTGGCTCTAGCTAACCCTGCTTGAGCAGGGAGGTTCCTTCCACCCTCAACCATTCTGTGACTGCAGAGTGAAGCCTCTAGAGTACAGGACTGGAAGGTAGTAGGTACATCTTAGGTACTGCCACCTCAGACCCTTAATGGCCTACACCAGAAAATGTCTCAGAACCTGTCCTTCAGCCTGTCATTTGTAAAAGAACTGAAAATTAGTTATTACAGACACAGATTTTTCCAAACCATTTTAAGTCACCTCTCTCCCTCCTCAATTTAGAGGCTAAGGGAGCTCCTTCTCAGCAATCTTAATGCCCTTTCCCAGTTCTCACATTATTTGCGTCTTCAGTAGTGGGCAGCTTCCCAGGTGGTGGTGTGTCCCTGAAGAGACTGCACTCTTGCCATCCCTGCTCAAAGACCTTCAGTCAGCACAATGGATGAAGAGCTCAGCACAGTATTAAACCAAATGCTGACTTTAGAACCTTTCTTTAAAGCTCTCAGAGAAAGCAAGTAGCATCCATGTAGATATTTACAGGAAGTTTCCTGAAGGGTTGCAAAACTGTAACCGTGTTAAAGGAGCAGTTAATGGATGCCAGCCGTCACCAACCACTGTCAGGGTTACATTGGTCATACAGACAGGAAAGCAGGTCTGCAACCATTAAATAAAATAAATGGGGTGCAAACTGTTGTTAAAGAAGAGCTGCTGGTTCCCTAACAATTCCAGTGGCTACAGCAGTGCTTGGGCTGGGAAAGTAAGGCTTGCAGCAACGTTCTGAATGAACAGGATTAAGAACGGATGTCACTGGCTCCACACCTGATCGTTACCATAGCCAGAGCAGATACCTTAATTGAAAGAAAGAAAAAGGCCCACAAAACCCTGTATTGAAAAAATCCACCTATCAGCAAATTCAATGGATAAGGTTGGTATACCACTGAAATTTAAGTTAAAGCAAATAAAACTATCTCCTGAGGAAATAAATACTCTCCTCCTCTTGTGCAGACTACTAACAGTCCAGCTATCCTATTAAAAAAGTGCTAATACAACCAATTACTGAAAAGCAATGTCACTTGGACTGCTTGTGTGCTTCTTATTCCATTACCAATTACTACAGAGAAAGGTTATAGAAAGATCTTATAAAATTCAAATGGATTAATCTCTATGCACAAGAGACTTCTAGGAATAATAGATAAAAACATGATTTATTACACTGTACAAAACTAGATTCAGAACAAGCAAATGCAGAATATAGTACATGATTTATTTTTTTCTGTACATTACATATTATTTGTTAAATTTCATTGACAAACCCAAAACTTACCCAATTTTTCCTTTACCTGCCTAAGCCAAGCAATTAATTTTGTTCTACAGGATAGAAAATAGCTTCCCGGAGAATTTATCATCTGATTAACTTGGCAGAAGGTGCTTCAGCTCAGACTGACTTTCAGTGTTTCCCATAGCTTGTAAAGACTTGTCAGGTTAGAACCTGAAGTTGGTAGTATAATGTCCTGCCGCTGTACTAGTCTAGAAACAAGCAACTCCATTCTCATTAAATTTCAATAAAGTCTTCTTCTTAGAAGATGAATTAATGCAGTTGCATTTGGAGACATACCAAACAGTATAAATGAATGCTATAGCTACCATCAAAAAAATTACTTTCCAGTAGCCCCAGATCTGTCTCTTGAGTTACGCAGGATGTGCTGAGATAGGTTATATGTTTAATAAAGTCCTTAAGAAAAATAAATATTTTTGCATAATGTATGTACAAAGATTGGTTGGTTTCCTTCATTCATAGGTTCAACAACAGATCTAACCACAGCTACATTTTATTCACTAGCTCACCATGATTAATGCCACCTTGGTAACTGATATATTAAGAGTCCAAGAGAATATTGGCCTATTCTTTATAATAGTGCAAATTATATGGAGGTGTTTTGAAAAAAGTGGCTTAAAGAAAGAAGGATTAACAAAAAACCCTCCTTTGGTCCCTATAAGAGTAGTTGAACTCTTCCATGAAATTTTCATAACTCCCCCACATAATTTTAACCAACTCTTAAGGCGTCAAAAGATTGGATTTAAAGTTGAGATTAAAATGATCTTTCTTGGACTTGAAAAAGAAGTCCACTGCAGATTTCCTGACAATGAAATTTTTTTAATGTGTCTCCTTCTCCTCAGCTTTTTTCTGCACAAAAATAGTACGCCAAATAAGCCTGTCTGATAATCTCCCCCATATCTTTTGTTTTAAACTACAACAAAACATTACACTTAAATATATTGCACAAAAAAGCATAACGTATCCTGCCTGACTCTTCACAAAAATGGCCACAAAATACAGAACAGCTACTGAACATCTCAAAATTTGAAGAGATCAATGAAATGCTGAGGAGATACTGGCATGAGACAGGTGTCTGGATCACTGGCTGTGCAGGGGTGTCCTGTATCCTGCAAAATGAAGGAGGGGAAAAAAAAAAAGTAAGTTTTCCTTCCATACCTGCAATCTCCCTCCACCCCCAAAGAAAAAAAAAAAAAAAAAAAAANAAAAAAAAAAAAGGCAAAAATTTATATATAGGCACACACAACTTCTTCCACTGTAAACAAATGGATAGGAACTTGCTCTTTTTAAGAATTCACCATATTTCTTTAGCTGTTTTAGACTAATTTGTTAAGAAAATAGGCCTTTCCAGTTTCACTGTGCTAGTGCAGGGTAGCTTCAGATTTCAGAAAAAAAACAAAACCAAAACAAAACAAAAAAAACCCCACACCACACACAAACAACCCCTCTCCCAAAACCAGAACCTGAGTCAGAGCTCTTGAAAAAAGTTTCCTAGTCCTTTTCCGTTATTTTTTAAGTGTAATTACAAAAAAAAAAAAAGCAACTGCTTTGTTGAACCTAAATTATCTGGTTAATGAAAATCTGAAATCAACTACTACTTCAGGGTGGAAAACAAGCTCCTTGCTTGCAAAGTGAAGGGCAGCA
>VUYV01000024.1:6433982-6468104 GCA_008711295.1 Anarhynchus alexandrinus
CCCCCCCCCCCCCCCTTAAAAAAAAGCCCTGAACAGCATGTTTGAAGTCTCAGTCATAAAAGTTTTTCTACCTTGCTTGTTTTTCTTTTCCCCCAACTTTTTTCTCCTCTTTCACTCCTACCTTTTCCCCACCTGAAAGCACTTCCTGGAAACAGAAGTTAGCACCCAGGCAAGTTAGGACTATAGGAGACGGACAGGATGGAAAGGCTTTGTCATTACAAATTCACTAAGCCTGCAGTGCTTTCTTTAATATTACAGAAACTTGAACTTAACACAATTGTCTGATTATTTAAGATTCAAATTCCTTTTCAAATGAAAAGTTCAGTTTTGCACCTCATTAGAACCCTCTAAAGGAAGGAAATGTTAGAGGCGTAATGAGAAGAACATCCCAGACAGTTCAATGGAGAGGTTAAACACCTTGATCAATAACGTTGTAAGGCTCAGAAACTGTCCTCTACAGGTTTTAAGGGGTTTCTCTCCCTTTTCCACCACTGTTGATGAATTCACCGTGTGGGGCAAGAAAACTAGAGTAAATGCTTGGGAAGTAGATCACAGACCACTGCAGTCTTCATTTCTTTCCTTTCCATAGGAAACCAAGTTACATGCAATTCAGTTAATAGAAGGAAAGAACCTGCAAGTGAAATTTTTTTTCTCACTTGGAAACCTACATAAGGAGAGCACTGTCAAAGATGCCACATTCCCTTCCAAAATCTTTGCCACACCAGAGTGCACCAGGTGAAACACATTCTAAATACTACTCATCTTTTCCAATGAAAATTGTTACTCTATAGATAGATTACTTGTATTTTTCAATTAAGTCTAAAGATGACTACATGAAAATATCATGTCGTATCACCATCTCATCCTCCCCACTTTTTTTAATAATTGCTTTAACATCACCTGAGAACCAGTTGTTAAATTCTCGACACACAGGGGGAAAAACAAACAAAAAAGAACAATCAAATAGATTAGACCTCAGGTAGAGCTGCCTGTCTGGGGAAGTTGCAGATGAGAATGCACAGAAGACTAAGACCAGAAGTGTTAAACCTAACACCTTCATCTCGAGACAACACCTACAAGGAAGAGATGCACCTCAGCAGAAAACACTCTCACAGGTAGTTTCTTTTGAACTATCATCTTCTCTTCCCATTTTCAGTGTCGTGTCATATCATTACTTTCCAAGTTTCCAGGAAAAAACACCATCAGAATTAAGATTCTGGGAAGGAAGCCACAGTTTATCCCCTTTTAGTGCTTATTTATACTCCAAAATATTTTAGACAGAATTTGTAACATGCCATCTGTTTTGGTCTGCATATCATCATAAAAACACTTTTGAAAGCTCTGCTCAGTCAGGAATTACAGGTCCAAATCTCAGTAAGACCAGTTCTTGGGGTTTTTAGTTATTAAAAACAACAGAAATAGCAATTTTACAGTGGAAAAAAGTGATGAGGACTGAAAGGAAGAATCATAACTTTCCTGGAAGGAGGAATTATATTTATTTTCAACGTATCTACTTAAAGCTAAAACCAGAATTCTTTTCAATTAACAAGAGAATTCACCAGGAGGAATGTTTACTGGCAAATGTAATTGTTTTCCTCCTCAAATTTGATCATAACTGGACATTAAGAAGCTCCCATAACAACTTTGGAGCGACAGTCCTTTTCTGTATAATTATTTCCACCCTTTCTTCATTCATAAAGCAACGTTATAGTTGCCTCCCCCCACTCTCCCAAGGCACATGCAGCCTGCTTTGAGAATTTCTTTTCTGAGAGACTCTTTCATAAAAGCACATATGACTACAGCATTCCAAGTAGAGTAAAATCAATTTTAGTACCTTTGCATTAAAGAAAGTTACCTGAGGTTCATTTTACTCTTTTCAGATTTAAGTACTGAATTAAATACATCAGGGAGTGTGGAAACAGTTTATAACACTAAGTGCAGAGAAACCTCTTTCTTAGCAAAATCTGGCTGATCTCACTGACACTATGCACCATGCTCATTAGAAGCTGAATTATGGTCCCTAATTTAAATGGCATTAACAGGGAATAGGGCAATGATAAAAACCAAATCTGATGAAAAACTGAGATGGAAAGTAATTACTACTAATTCATTACTAATAGGGAAACAAGAAACAAAAGTATTCCTACTGCTAAATTGATGGGGGAAACAAAATCAAAAGAAAGAGTATCAAACAATTAGAAATGAACACATTATTCACTTTGACATTACAGAACAGTCCGCAATGAAAACACATGAGACACACAGGAAATACCTTGAGTAACAAAGCAAGGTGGTAGTCCTTTGAGATCGTGAAGAAGGAAGCAGGAAGGAGAGCCATAAAGTAAAAGAAGCAGAGTTAAGGTTTATTGAAGCTAAGGTTCATGTGCCACGTAGAAAAATACTCTTTTATTCTTGGCAAAATCAAGCAGGTGGAGAACCAAGACCAGCACAAGGCCCAAGACAACTAAAACCAAGTGTGAAGCGTATCACAAAACAATTACACTAAGTTACATAAAGCCCTGGATATTGAAAGAAGAAAAGGTATTTCAACTTCTATGGCCATCTCTGGGATAACTGAAATGTGCTACTGAGTGAGCCAAGAAAAGAAAAGAACTGCCCCCGGTTGCAGTGTGGCCTAGTGGAACAGAAGAAACAGTATACATAAAAAGCATTCACAGAGGCATCAGTCAATAATTAGTTTGCCATTACTTTTACACTACTGAAATTACATATTTTTCCTCACTTTCATCATGGACAAATCCTTTATTAATAAGTCACTTCTGAAAGACAGTAATTCGATATGAAGAGTTTCTTACAATCATTCCCTCCTTTAACACAGAAGAGTACAAGATGTTCTATTATATCACTGTACTTCCTACAATGAATTTAGGAACTGGTTTGACTCAATGACCTTAAAAATCTTTTCTAACGTATTTGATTTTATGACTGATTCCTTCTTATTGTATTTAACATTACTATGGTCACAGGTTTTAAACAAATACAGGAATACAAATGCCTGAAAAGCTCTTAAAGACTTGTTAAAAGTAACACTAAGATTATTATAGCATACTTAAAAGTGAGAAGTCATTTCCCTACTTGAACTTCTTGTTAATTCAATTCAGTAGCCATCAGTCCCTTCTTTTGCAAGGCCTTCTTTAAACGGACAGAAAATGCAGGACTGAAAATTTCCCGGGTCATCAAATGTAGCCCTCTTGCGTGGCCAGCAATTACATTCTATTATCAATTTCATAAACTGATGAAAATTCTTCTCATCACTAGTTAGGCCTGTGCTTTGTGGCTATTTCAGAACCTCGCTGCTTTGGTTCTTTGAAACTCTTCACTCTCTGCATAAGTTTACCCAAAACTAGTTTCTACAACTCATTTGCATCAAGGCTGGCCCTTAGATTAAATAATTTCCCTAAGTAGTCTCACGTTTATTCATCCCTTCTCTGTCTCTGAGAAGACTTTATGGAGGGCACTCGCATTCCTTATTAGCTTTAACAGAGCTAAGTTAAAAGAAATTAACGTCTGCTAGTCATCTTCATGCCTTCATCACTTTAGTATTTTTTCCTCCGCAACTATTCAAATGTTTTGCTTTGTTCTTAATGAGGGGAGAGGGGGAAAAGAAAAAAAAAAAAGGAAGCAAGAAAACCCGCAAGTGCGATACCAAGAAGTGTTCTGCACATTGCCTGAAGTTCTTCTGAATGCCCCTGAAAACAAAAGCTGCCTGACTTTTGAAGTGTACCATTAAGAGAAGAAACTAAGTTCTTACATATTATAAACTATCTGAATAATCCAATGCTTCCATTTGTTTCAAGATTGAAACACTTGCTACTTTTCCTCTGTAAAGTAACTGTGATTTCTCTTTTAAAGTTTGGTTTTGGTGGTTTGCTGGGTTTGTTGTTTTTTTTTTTTTATATACATGCAATGGAATTATGAGGAGTAAAAGCTTCAGTTGAGAACCAAAAGTCCATACATTACAGATACAGTTATATATCAACCACTCATACATTTCATTTAATAATCTGTCTAATCAAGTATGATACTGAAGCTTGAATGAATTGTCAAAGTTCTTTCTGGTTAAGAAATATTTTCACCTAGCACAGAATTTTTCTGGAACTAATAAAGCTCCCCCCACCTCCCTTTGTTTCTTATCTTTGTTTAGAAAGCTTGGGAAAGGATACAGATACAAGTGCATGAAAAAGCAGAACTACTTTTCCCCCCAAGTAACTCAGTGACTAAGCACTACTGTACTCGCATTGCCCTGTAAACAGAGGGACTGTTTTTCAGACCAGTGATTAACCTCTTTTACTGTCCCTGCCAAAAGGGGTGCCAGCTGTGTAGAAATCAATTCATTTAAAAATCTATTTCAGCCTGATCAAACATTTATTTTAAGATAGGAAAAAGGCTCAGATTCTAAGACCTAGAGAAGGAAAACTGTAACAGACTTGCAGCATAATCAGGTTGGGAGGCACCTCAGGAGGTCTCTAGTCCAGCCTCCTGCTCAAAGCAGGGTAAGCTATGAGATCAAAGCAGATTGCTCCAAGCCTTATTCAGTCAGGTCTTGAAAACATCCAAGGATGGAAACTGCACAACCTCTACGGTCAAGCCATTCCCTTGCTTGGTTGTCCTCATGGCAGGCTCTGGGGTTCCTCTGAAGTGGTGTTCTTCAGCCTCTCCTCACAGGGCAAGCCTGTGAGGGCAAGCCTCCCTGATTATTTCGCCCTCACCTGAACTCCATCCAGTTTATCAGTATTGGGGACCCCCAGCCGGATCCAGTATCCCAGATGAGTGCCAAGTGAAAAAGGATAATCACTTTTGTCAACCTGCTGACTGCACCCTTGTTAAAACAGCCAATCCCAAACACCTGCTATGGAATTTTAGTAAAAGCATGCAATTAATCTGTAACCACTGTCACTTTAAGACCTGCCCAAATCTTCAAGATGAGGCAGCCAGCACTGGAATGGTGATCTAATAGGTATTACTCATCAGTCCAAACAAAGTACCTTTACAATTTACTGTGTTGGGTTTCACTAAAAACCGCCAAATGAGTGCTATTATTCCAGTAGTAGACTGGAGTAGTCAAGGTAACAAGACATCTGCCTGCACAGGTCCAACGTCTTTACTGTCACAGGATCTCCAAAGTTAAACATTTAATTCCAAACACATTTTAGTCATTCCTAATATTAAAGTGCTATAAGATCAGAGTGACAGAAAGCACCAACCCTTTACACAGCAAAGCCAGACAATCCAAACAAATCTGATACCAAAACGACCTACCTACATGCATGCTGTGTGTTTACCTTTAAAATTTCCGCTTTCAAAGTGAAAACTTTGCCCTACATATTGGGCAACATGATAAAGACTTATTCCACTGTAATAAAGAGTTCTTAGTCATTCTTGACACAAGTTCTTCAGCAAATGCCCAGGCTTTTCACAGCAGAAGCCAATTCTGACTACCTGCTTTCCTACTATTAATTTAGCAAAACATATTAGTACCCAGAAAGGCTCCTGTGATATCAAGGATACTCAACTTCAAGGTAACATCATTCAGTAACATGCTACTTCTCCAAAAGCTAGTTTATCCCATTAAACAGCCTAGTTTTTTTTCTATGGAAAATAAAAAGACCTCACACTGACATGCAACTTCTCTTAAAAAAAAAATCACAGAAAGATGACACAAGAGCAACTCATTTCTGTGAATCACAATACGAGTATTTTCCAAGATTCCTCAAACATTTCTTGCTCTTTGCTGTCCACTTAGCACTACCCATATCTGGTCTTTGAGCTGCAAAATTAAAGTCTCACTAGAAGGCTAGATTATGGTGCAACACAAAGTAAAAGCAAGACTATGTGTTCAGACACAAGTTCTCATCAGAGACTTATTAATTACCATGCCTTCATTAGAAAAGGGATGTCATAGAATGGTTATCTTCGTACAAATTCCTAACAACTCTGAGTAAAATTAAATAGATACAAAGACCCAGAGTGCAACTCTTTCCACGTGGCACTTTTCCTTGCAATTCAAAGTATTGAGGTTATCAGATATCAAGAGCTAAGAAAGCCACATAAAAAAACCTTTGGAATTTAATACTGACTTTATATGGAAGTTTAATATATTATTTAAAAGTTAGATATTAGTTGTCCAATCACATTTCCCATGAGAAAGCTGACAAGGTAATCTTAGTATTTTTCCTTTCAGATGATCGCCGGTAGCTGTTTAAACTTATTTCTGATTATCTATTTCAAAGCTCTTACCTTCCAAAACAGAATACTACAGTGTCGACAGAAATGCAAGGTGTCCCCATACTGTTCCTTTATTGGGTAATATTTCTGAAGTGCAAAGTACATCAGCTTCCAGTCAATGTGACCTTTCTCTGATGGAATCAAATGCCTACAAAACTGGACATAAAATTAATATCTTCCTTTAAAATTGTTAAAGAATGAGTCAAACCAGGAAAAGGAACCGGGGAGGGGGGGGGGAAAGGGAGGGGAGGTAGTTAAACTGAAGTTTTGTAACTGGAATTCTTTGAAGTCAATAATCTGACATCACACATCTCTGCAAAGCAGTGACAGAGATCTAGCCACAAAAAAAATGGCAGGTAAAACACTAAAAATAAGAGGGTGCCTATTTGCCAAGAAAAAGTAGGCCATGCACAGCTGATTTAAGTCTACTGTCTTGAAGTTATTCTAATTATAGTCAAGAACCATATGACAAAAACAATATTTAGAGCCATAAGTAATTTTATACTTAAAAAACCTCACTCAGAAATAAGATTTAAAAAATTATTATGCATTACAAATAGTGGGTTTCTGTTAAGACAGTAACTATGAATTTAAATAATACTTTTTCTTTCATTTTATAAGTATATACATGATTATTTTTCGCATTTATTTATGAACTTTCTAGAAGGATGGCAATAATCAGTGGTTGATGCACTTCGAGGACATAATCTGCATGTAAAGATCAGTTGATGCACAATGGCTATTTCTCCCCAGCTTAATACACAGCCAAGGTTTATTAAGTATGTATTTATAAAAGCCTTCTGTTCCACTCAGTGTGGATTAATGCTAATACATTAAGGGCTTTCTTCACTCAGAAGACGATTCTTAGATGGGGAGAATAGCACTGCCTTTGTGATTTCAACTACACTTCATTTCATAATAGCTTCCCTGTGTAAAGTTCTTGTTTTTTTCCAAAAGCGCTCTTCAGATATCAAGTATGTTTTTGTGGTTGTTTCAATGGTTCAACAAATAGACTGCAGAGGACAGGAAAAACAACCTAACGTGATTCTGTAGCTTATTAAGGTAGTACACTTTTAAACAAAAAAAGCAGCATTTGATATTGGAAAATAAATAAAATCATTAGATTTCTATCATTAATAACCTATTAAGAAACGGAATGCGAACATTTAGGAATGCATTGGAAACATTGTGTACAAGGGTCCCTTATAAGGCACAGGGCTAGTTAATTCTACCGAAATGCTCAAGCGATCTTTTTCCCAACAATACCTTAGTAAAACAGCTTCTTCTCCAACCAGTTTTTTCACTGTTCAATAAAGCTTACCTCACCCAGCTTCAAAATCCATTCAACTGCTACATTAAGCTTAAACTTTTTACCCTCATAACTTCACCTTGCATTCTTCTGAGCTGCTTCTGAAGGAGGGTTTTTCAGTTCACCTTTGTCTGTCTATATTCTCCGTGAAGTTCATTCTAAAGCCTTTCATCTCACCAAAATTCTTATTTGGGTCAACTGCACATGAGTTAATTGATCTTTACTTCTACCTTTCCTGTTATAATAATGCTTAATCTGGTAGTCACCAATCAAATGGTACCACTTCAACCTGTCATATTTAAGAACGTGTATTTTCATTTCCTCCAGTCTAGAATGTACTAGGTTTTTAAAGTTCTTTCTCCAACTCTGATGAGGTAACTTCTATTTTCATGGCTTTATTTTCACCTAGTCTGATTTTGTCTCAGCATATATTACTGTCAGAAAATGAAGACAGTTCTGGAGGCATTCCTAGATTACTTTAATGCTTTTTATGAGGAAGTGACAGAAAAGTACCATTTCTCTTTTTGCTTTTAATTTCAAAATCTCAAGCATTTGTTCTATTCTTTTTTGCAAAAATCTAATTTTGGCTTCACCACACTGTTCATGTAGCCTAAAAGTTTGAGCAATCTGTCTGCCTACCTTGGTTAGTGAAACAAGTTCTACTTTAGGTACTAAAATTAGAAACACCTTAGAGTTATCCTCTACCGCAATTGTTGGGGATTGTGTAGTATAAAAAAGATCCAAAACATCTTATGGTAGACATTTTTCAGAATAATGCAAGGAATCAGCCTGATAGTTACCCTAAACTCACAGACATGCTAATACAATTATTAGTAGGAACCAAGCCCCCAAAAGAGAACATTTTCACTATTACTGCACATTGTTGTATTTTTATCTCAAAAAGGGTAAATTCACACTTCATTATTAGTGTACCGTATTGCAAAGATAAGGGCCACATTTATGCAATCAATAGAGTTTATTACCTGCTTTTCTGCAAAATGGTACTGGCAGAGTTTTTTCCACAGCTGCCTGTCTTCACTGAGCATGTACAAAGTTGGGGTCACTTGACCCAGAGTAATAATGTCCCAGCCATCAGAGAACCTGTATAAGATGTTATTCAGCATATGCAGGGGGAGATCACTAAGCGTAAGACCATTGTTGACTTGCTGAAAATAAAGAGTTGAAAACTTTTAACTACAAAAACTTGACAGTATAAGGTACAAATAACATTCTTTAGAGGTAGCTCAGGTCTTAGCTTAGTTCGTACAAAACTACGGAGTAATACCTGTGGTTAATTCTGTGATACTTTGATTATTTGGATACCATTATTTTCTAACTGCTGCTGTTGAAAACTTAAATGACTGCAGGTACAGAAGGAGCTACAGACTGTAGCTTCATAACTTATAGCTTTCCTACTGTTAAAATAAACATATCTTAAATTATTTGTTTAAATTTCAAATTATTTAAAACACTTCTCAAAATAATTCAAGAGTATACAGTGTTGAAAATGACAATATATTCAATTCCACCTTTGAGAGAATTGTGCTAAAACCGTGATTATAATAAAGGTATGAACCAATTATTTAGAATTCATAGGATAACTACAGTTTCTCAATTTTTATTAAGAAAGAGCACATGTCAGTTTGCCTTAAGACAACTAGACTACAGAACATAGTACAGAGTATAGGACTGAAGAGCAGAAATACAGAAAGAAAATATTATGAGAGGCAGAGGCAGAAGAGAGTAGGTTCATTTCTGAAGTCTGGAGATAGTTCCCCCCCTATGTAAATGAGGAATTCTGCAGGGGGTGACAGATCACAGCACTGAGAAAGTTTTCATTAAGAATATACACCTCTGCTGAACTTTCTCTTTAACGGGGTAGCCTACAGCACAACTCATACACAATTGAATCTGGAGCCTACGCTGCCAGGTGGCACAAAGCCTGACACGGCTGGAGATGGTGTCCCAACTGGTGAGGGAGGGAGTGTGGGCAGCTGCTGGCCTCACCTCGCAGAGCTGCCCAGTTGCAAGGCAGACGTACTCTAGCAGGCTCTTGCTTATGTCAGTTTATTTTACAGCCATTCATCTCACTTATAGACTAGACTTTCCATGGTGTCGTCTGTTACAAACATCTCTGGGACTATGGTTCTGTTCAGGAATATGTGAGCATTACAGATGCAAGATTTTTCATCAGCTATTTCAACCAACATAAAACAGCTCAGATGGAAGCAGCACGTTGGAAAGAAATAAACACAGCAACTGCAGTGTCTCAATGCTGTCTATGCTGTGGTTGCTCAGCATATGAAAACTGCCGAGATTGGGTTCCCCATTTCTCCTTCCTATTCCAAAATTAGCTGTTTTATTCAGGTACCTGGCATGCACAGCAAGGACAATTTCACAATTTCATAGCTGAAAGCAAACACATGAAACAATTGTATGACTTTACTGGGAGCAATATCTTGCAGTGTTTCTTCTTCCAGGAATAACCCAGACAGGTTAAAAAAACTGCCTGCTTATCATCAGAAGTTTCCACTATAAAAACCTGCAATGGTACCTACCACACGCTTTGAACAAAGTTTGCATGATCAGATGCTGAAGTCATTAACTTTTTTTTTTTTAAACAAGAAGCAACTATGCTAATGAATAAAGCTGTAAAACTGCTACTTGAATATTTTATTTCTGGTTTCTTGATCCACCTCCAAAATTCCTTTTAGATTTGTATTTCTTTAGTAGAACATTTACTTTGGAATTAAAATTTGGTATTTTTTCCATCTCTAGCTGACAATCTAGAGGCAAACGTTTTGGAATTTATTTGGGTGAGAAAAAGAATTACATCTATACACCTCTCCCACAAACCAGCAGTACAGTCACTGTAGCAGCCCTCATTAGAAAAGAGCTATTAAAACATGAGAAAATTAAGTTGATTCCATTTCATTAATTTCATATTACTTCTCTAAAAACAAAGACAACGAGTAAAACTGTTGAAGATGTATTTGAAACTTTGTTCACTTACAAATCATAAATCAATGTTCAATGTAAGTCCCCTCCCCCAATTATTTTTTTGCATGAGTTAATAGTGTACCTTGTTCATCTGAAGGTTTTTTAGTTGTTGTTGCCACAGAAGGATTGTTTCTAATCGGCAAATCCAAATATTGATGTTGCCTACCAACACAGATTTTCCTACTCCCCTAATCAGTATACAGAGAGTAGAACTCAGGTCCTGTAGAAGATCTTTGATTAATCGTGGATTATATTGGTCTTCCATGACTGGAAAACAAAACAAATACAATTTTGGTTAACTGAGTTAACCAAGCTAATACAGTTAGCTCAAGCTAATCAACACTTTTTTAGATGGACTAATTACAATTCAACTGTTTGTGTACAAATAGCTGCCCTAAATCCCACCATGACATTCATTAATGCTGTTCCATAAGTACAAGATCAATAATTAACAACTTCACAGACAAATTTGATGTAACATTGCATATTATGCATTTAATAAATTTGATGACAAGCATCTAGTTATAAAACTAATTTCTTCTGTTCAAAGTAAATAGTATTACATCTCCATTTAGTGTGGTTACCAGAAATTTTTTTCCAATATTATCCAGTAGCTTTTTAAAAATAAACAATACAGAAAAGCAGTTATGTATTTTAAATCTCAGTACATCCTGCAAACTGAAAAACAAACATGTTCCTAATCTAAAAGCTTTCACATTTCATAAAGAGTATAATTTAATAGTAACCAATAGTTTCTGAATAGAATCTAATTGGCATTTAACTTCACCAATCTGTTTCAACAGATATGATTCAATAATCAAGAGAAAACAATTTATTGCAACTGTGGGATGGGAAATAGGAAACATTTCACTAATTAAATATGCTATCGCTTTGTCTTACAATGTAAAAATGGTAATAAAGCTAACAAAAAAAAAAAGTCAACTGATAGCTTAGTCACAGTGATTAGATCAGAACAAGCAGATTACAAAACCTTAGGTCTTACCCTTCCGTACAATTTTGTCCAAAATGTTAAAGTAGTTCTTCTGTGCTGCACCACTCAGTGAAGTTAACTGGGATTTTGCAATTAACTGCAAGAGCTAGGACAAAGAATTAAAACTCATACAAATGACAGAAGTAAAGGATGGTTTCAAACACACACTTTCAGTACATACATTCACCTAAAACAGCCTAGAGCACTGCAACCATATTTCATGAAAACACAACTACAGAGTTCAGAAAACAAAGCAAGACAAATGCAGAAAGCTTTAGGGATTCCCACTGGCATCCCATGAACAACTCATTTTCAAAATACTACACAAATACTTGTATTTATCTCTGCGATAGAGCACATGACATAAGGTCTTTATAAGCTGTAATGAAACAATGGAGGGAGACTGTTTCAGAGGCTCACAAATAGGCTCTCAGCCTAGACAAGAGAAGGCTCTGGGGAGACCTTATAGCAGCTTTCCAATTATCTGAAGGGGGCCTACAAGAAAGCTGGAGAGGGACTTTTTACAAGGGCATGTAGTGATAGGACGAGGGGGGAAACTGAAAGAGGGGAGATTTAGATTAGGTATTAGGAAGAAATTTTTCACTATGAGGGTGGTGGTGAGACACTGGAACAAAGTGCCCAGAGAAGTTGTGGATGGCCCATCCATAGAAGTGTTCAAGGCCAGGTTGGATGGGGCTTTGAGCAACCTGGTTTAGTGGGAGGTGACCCTGCCCATGGCAGGGGGGTTGGAACTAGATGATCTTTAAGGTCCCTTCCAACCCAAACCATTCTATGATTCTATGAAATGTGGTCTTTGATGTGGGTAGGTCTTAAAACCCCTGACAGATTTGGTGGTCAGCAACACCCCTGTGAACTGCTACCAACCACCAGACTTCCAATTTCTGAGTGAAAGTATCATATTGGTCAAATCGAGGTGTGATGGACTTAGTGCACTACTTTCTGCTCATGGAGGGGAAATGTATTTTACCCAAACTGGGGGGAAAAAAAGAAAAAATCTGTCTGTATTACTCCCACATTCAGGTCCCTGGTAGAAGAAACCACAGTAATATAATAACAAGAAGTGTACATACTGTATTAGTAACTTTTCCTTAACTATATAGTAAGCATCTCCTAACAGTCCACATGTTTCTCTCTGGATCTACTGTGAACAGAATAGTGGCAAAAACAGTGGGAGTGGTTTAGGGGAAAGTAACCAGAATAGCTTAAGTTCTTGCTGCACGTGAATGCCAAGCTTTAGCTGCTGGAGGCAGCCCTTGCTCCATTCTGACACCTTTGCTTTTACATTTTAGATTGTTTTGTAGCTGGTAAGGACCATTGCCTCTTCAACAATAAGTGGTCTCGTTGTATGAAATGTAAGAGAGACTTTGACATTATGGCAGTGTTGCAATGTTTAGAAGTGTGGCACTGAGCTTTACAATGGCAATTCATAACGCTGAGTTCAGAACAAGTGTTCTCAGTACATCAGAAAGGGAAAGCAGGGAGCAGAAACCAGCATCCCCTACAGAGTGCTCGAAACACTAACCTGCAGAGCCGTGCTTTGTAGGACAGCATCAACTATTGGCACACAGGGTGAACAAAGACTAAGTCTGCCAAAAATAATTTTGTATCTTCATTTCTAAAACACTGATTTGACACTACACTCAACGTTAATTTTCCTTTGGAGGAAGAGAGAATACACCTGTTCTCTCCCTGATTTAATAATGTTCCTTCTGGCTTCTCTGCATGATCCCTGACAAAACATTATGTGCTGTGAACGGAGGAAATAATTCTCCTGATGTATTTAAATACAAGCAATCTATTTATACAGTTTTTGAGACTAGATATCAGGACCTCTTCCTTGGCATTTTCAAAGCCTTTTAGTTTGATTAATAATTTAGAGCACACCTAGAGGTAGTTTGCCAATTGTGCAATTTTGCCAAGTTTGCCAACTGGCAGTTTGCCAATTCAAGCAAGTATTTACATTTCTCTTGATTAATTAAAAACAAAAAAATCAGTTATGTCACTCGGACTAAAGATCAAACCAAAGAAACAAATTCCACCCAGCTGATATGAATGAAGATTCCAATTCAGTCAAGGTTAATATGCAAGGATTAAGACAATTTTAGCAGGTGCATGAGTACAAGGATCTGACAAGTTCGGCCTGATACATGCATAGCCACGGCTTATGTTGTCTACTAGAGATTACAACTTTGAATGGATCAACTGTTTATTCAAATGGAAACATTTTGGAAAAAGACCACCCATATCAAACTCAATGTATCAGACATTTAACAGCTAAGAAATGATCATTATACTACACCACAAACAAGTGCAGGAAAACAGCTGATCCTACCCTCCCCCTCCCACAGGGGTTCTGGGCAGACATCTATATTAACTTTTAATAATGATTTGGAGGCTGTTAGTTAGCTGGAGAATCAAAATGGATCACCTTGGTGGTCTGGGATCAAATACGAGCTATCCAGTAGGGCTTGGTATTTAAAAAAACATCTTCTTGATTTATATCTTGCTATTGTAAATGCAACAAGCAGAACACGATGCATAAAAGTAATCATCATCATGTTCATTCATAACTAGGAATAATCCTTAGAGAAGAAGAAATAGGAACTGCTTTACTGCATTAAATGAGATCTGCACAGAACATCTCCACCATTAGAAACTTCAGGGAAATAAGATCTTGTATAAAGCAGATGGGTATAGGATGACCAGCTTCTTACATTAGGTCTCAGTTGCAGACTGGCTTAAGACCCAATAGAGCAGCTTAAACATCCTTTTTAAAAATCTGTTGCAACTTTGCATATTACTGACATCCACACAGATGTTTTAATTTATTAGATACAACACCACAAATGTTTCTCAAGTTAACAAGTTCTACAGCTACAGAATGAGCAGCAGCTGTCATTCATATTGATCATGTTTATTAGAAGCTCAGTAACTTTTAAGGTTTTAGATGTGCAGTTTCTATACCTGTTGATAAAAGTCAGTTTGCTTCCATCACCTCAGAGGAATTAATGCAGAGATATAATAAAATTTTTGTAATTGTAAAACAATTCTAAAATTTAAAAAATTCAAGTAAATTCTAAAATGCGAAAAGGATTTTGGAAGTTTGCCTGCTATTCTAAACCCACCCTAATTTCTTGGGGTCTATCATTGCTTTAGTAACGGTTTGGATCACAAAGCCAAGTTTCTGAATTTTGAAGTATTGCTACTTTCTCAACAATCTTAGGCCTGGCTAACTAAACCAACCATTTTATGTTTTTTCTCAAACAGAAGGGAAATTGGTCAATGTGCTTATGTTAGACTTTGCACATTGTTCTGATCAACTGTTTTCAGCAACACAGCTTAGGAACTGCAGCATCTAAACACCATGCAAGATTCTAGTTCTGGATTCATTCTACCTGTTTACCATTCAAGTGAGGCGCTCAAGGTTGACCCCATTTATAACACGATTCATCTTTTTTAGGTGCTCTTTTTTCTTCCTACTGTTTGAGACTCAAAGGTCTTGCAAAAGACCAAGGTTCTTGTTTCTGCTCCCAAAACAGCATTAAAAAGCAATGTTCTAAACCACAATACATACATATACCAAAAAATCTGCAAGGTGAATAAAATAGTCAAGTACCCTAACCACTAGCCTGGAAGCAAATACTTTTTGCTTTGTTTCCTTTGGTCCCGCATCTTTGTTTTTCTGGAAGTATAATACACTGTCTCAGCTTCACAAGGATGGCTAGAATGTGTTTTCTCTCCAAATACTCCACGGCCTAGTGGCAAGGGTGTTCTCCCGGTATGTTTATTTAATTTTGATTTATGTCTTTTCAAGCTCTGGATACATTCCAACCACTACATTATTTGTGAACAGCCTCACCACTGAACTGAACTCTAGCCCTGATATGTCTCACATTTTGAGCTTCTCTAGGAGTTTGGACAATCACTTTACTACCTCAAGTTAGATGACAATAAACCCCTTGGGACTAGACAGAAAGACCAGTATCTCCCAGCACAGGTAATTACAAGTGGGCAGCTGGTTAGGCATCGAAGAATTTAAGGCATAACGTTATGGGGCTTTCTAAAGTAAGTCACATAGTTCTGGAAAACAGGCAGATAGCACTATTGTCCAGAACTTACAGGTTCCACGCACTTAATTCTCAATTTAAGATTAGACCTGACCCAGAGAAATTAACATAGTGAGAAAGGGACTTTCCAAGGAATTGTTTCTATAAACTTCATGTCACTACATTATTTGTAAAAGAAAACTTGCAATAACTCATTTTTGGAAGACATCAAGAAAGACAGACTGAAAAAGCTGGAGTGTTGAGTTTTAAGGGATGTTAGCAAAGGTAAATACATATATATCTTGTCCTAGATAAAAATATATAAAACGCAATGAATCACAGGACTGTTAAGAAGCTGCAGAAGAAACAGAAACTGCAGAATATTTACACATCAAATATTCTTCTGGAAATTGCTATTTTATGCATATTTAAGACATAGTAGAGTATATTTAAGATGTACTACACTTTCCTAGTTTTGGTTGTATAGGAATTATTTTGCCTTTAAGGAGAATTCATGACCCAGACTGATGAGCAACAACTGAAACTACCATCAGTGTTTCCCTGTAAATGCATAGCACACTGGCCATCACCATCCTCTTCAAGCTATAGGCTTTCATAAAGCAATGTAACGAGTTTTCACCAAAGAAAAATTACTCAGTTTAAAGTTGCTTCATGCAGTACAAATTACATACGAACAGGATATTTACACAGTCACAAATCATCAGCTGTTCAGTGCTAAATTACTTCTTTTGTACACATAAGCACATCAGCAAACGCACTTTTAAAATATGCATGTAAAATAAAGAGCTTACTTTGACCACGTAATTGAACCTTCTGATGTCCTGAATTGCACTTGAAAAGTCTAAGCGGTTAAAGGCTTCTCCCAAAGTGCAGTAGCCGTGTCTCTGAGAATAAGAATAAACACACTTTAAATGGAAAGAAACAAAGATAAAATTGAGGAAAATATTCAGAAAAGCACTCTGCCATGCAACTGATGCTTATGTATACCATGCTCCCGGGACATATAATGTATCTGGACTGAAGACTTATTTAATTTCTTGTAGAACAAATGGAATCAGATATGCTATTTGGAATTAACAGGTACATAGGCAATATTACTTGACAGCAAGGCCTTTAAATTCATAATAACCATGCAATCTGTAGTCACTGGTATCTAAGTGTCCTGGGAATCTACTTCACTACTGCATGGCCACAATGCTGGCACTCTCTCATGGCTATCACACCCACCGTTTGCCTCAGCACAAGGTAGGGCTTGTTTGTGCAGTGGTCTGAGCTTACAACCGTAAGCATTAACTGACTGAGTTTATGTTCACATTAGAGGTTAAGAACACAGCTACTTGCTCCTGGGATTGGAAGAACAAATGGTCTCAACATCTAGAATTTATCTTCAGGGTGCCAGAAGTTCAGGCACAACTCTTTTTAGGTACTAAGAGCACGAGAAGTTGCATTCTCTTTTGGTGCTTCTGCACAGGTCTCTTGAGGTGAAAATAGAAATTTCAGAGACTGTTGTGGAACTACTTAAGGTGTTAGTGGCAGCCTGAAACAACATGGGATCACATAAACTGAGTAAATTTAGAGCCACAAAGCCACACAGGAGCCTTGGAGGAAATATAGCGAGGCTAGAGAAACCCTACTACTGGTGAGAGAGATGCTTGCAAACAGCAGTGTGCTAGTATGGCTTATCAGCCCAGGGAAGGAGGGGGATAAATAATTATTTGAAGTTCATTCCTAGATAGACTTCCTCAGTGAATTACGTGATGGTGAAAAGATGGCAGTACAACTTAACGTTCCTTTTTGCAATCCAGTGAAAGGTTAGCTGTCTCCTATGGTACATCCAGGGTAACTATTCACTGCAGAGTGATGATAATTATTGCCTATTGGTTAATGACTAAATTCAGGGTCATACTGCTTGCTCATCCAGTTAATATACCTGAGATCCAAGCATGCTGCACACTTCACAGTATGCACAACTTGGTTGGATAATAGCAGTGAATTAACACTTGCAGGCAACAAAACTTTTATTGAAATTTAAATATTTGTGGCTGTTCTCTGGCTAAACAGTTATCAAAAGGTCACGCTTAAATACATCAACATGAGAACTCCCTTGAACAGCTGGAAGCACATTTCTAAGAAGATTCAGTTCTACCTTTCCCAATGTATCATCACGAAAAAATTACTCAAAGAGCATCTCCCACTTCATTTCAACTAGATACCTACACTTGTTTTGGTTTTCTTTATTTTCAGTGCTCTCTTATAGCATGTTTCACGTTTCTTATCAAGAGCTTCCTACTCTTGTCATTTTGCCCTAAAATTCAGTATCCAGTTTGGAAAAAACAGTTTCCTAGTTGCAAGACAGCCATTTCGAAATCAAGTAAGTTTACAACCTGTAAGAAAAACTTGAGCCTCTGTAAATTATTTTTTAGATTAGCTTAAATTGTTGCTCTGAATTTTTTGGTTCAAGTATGCTTATTCCTTGCTACTTTTTCCATTCTGCTACTTAACTTTTTACTCTAAGCTTCTGAATTTACACAAGGAATTACTTGAAAAATATTAGTGATTAATTCTAACCATCCCTGTTTTGTTGGTTTTGGTGGTGTTTTTTTTTTTTAAAAAAAAAAAAAAGGAAAGACAAATGGTCAACAATTAGAAGACAACAGCAGTGACAAGAATAAGCTAATTTGTGCATCAAAATATTTGGTCTGCTCTCTGAATGGACAAGAAATCCAAGCACATAATCACACATCATTAGTACACCAACTTCTTCACAGGTGGGAAGGGAAAAAAAATAATCCCAACAGACAGGTTATGAAAGACAGCAATGAGTGATTTTAGGCAATTTGTATTTTGGCCCGAATGTAGTTTGAAAAAAACTCAGCTTAACAACCTTATCATTCAAAACACCATAATGACATGACAGCGTCATCCCCACTTCCTTCTTACCCTAAACTTGACATAGCACAAAAAGCACACTTAAGACTTTTGCAGACCTATGTAAATAACTACATCTATCACAGATGAATATAAAACTGGTAAAGAGGGCTATGAATCTGGTGAAAGGCTTTGTAATATGCTTCAGACATAGAAGAGCAGCCTCCAGGTCACTGGCCTGCGAGGCGAATCTTCCAGTGTCTCCTCTATGTGTCTCTTGTTCATAACACCTTGCTCTTCTCAAGTACAGAGCTCCTTAAGGTNAGATGAATATAAAACTGGTAAAGAGGGCTATGAATCTGGTGAAAGGCTTTGTAATATGCTTCAGACATAGAAGGGCAGCCTCCAGGTCACTGGCCTGCAAGGCGAATCTTCCAGTGTCTCCTCTATGTAAACTCTTGTTCATAACACCTTGCTCTTCTCAAGTACAGAGCTCCTTAAGGTCTCTCTCAGCTCTAAAATGCAAAGCCAACTTTTGCCTGTGTGGCTAGGGGCCGTCACACTCACCTCCTTCCCTCTCTCCTGGCTGGCATTACTGTGGATGAAAGACAGCCTTACGGTGTCCAAGTTCCACACATCCCAGATAACCATAGGAATCAACACAGGAATGAAACTCAAACTTCAAGACAGTTTATTTTGCATACAATGGATTTATTTTAAGTCCTGGCTTTCCAAGAGGTCATTCCAAGATCTTTCATGTTCCCTTTACAGTTGCACGATACAGTTTGTATCCCAAACTGAAAGCACCTGGACTTTGTGGACTACAAGGGTCCTCTTTGTAAACTTCGTAACTGAAGTTTTACTTACTTATATTCAAATTCACACCAAGATTCCAAAATATCAGGCAGCTGCCTGCAGACACATTCTTTAGAGATATTACTCTGGTTTTGCAAATACTTTCAATTTTATTTCAAGGACACACAATACAGATAAGAGACAGATGGACTTGGAGGAGCAGTGGAGAACTATTATGTCTATGCTTGCAAATTCCCACATCTCTGCCACAATAACCCATGTAAAAGTCACTTTGCTAGTTGACTTTGCCTCACCGTGTGCAGGTGTACTACATTGCCAATGAGAGACAGCCAAATATAAACCCTAAGATGACACTGCAGAAATGCATTTTTTTAATATACCATTTGTCAATTAAGCAGCACAAAGATTGTAGGAATTGACCCACAGCATGCAGGACTTACTTCCCTGGTGCTTTCTTTATGAACATAAATCCACTTTTCACGATAAAAACCTAAAATAAAAATCAAAATATAAGAATTTTTAGGCTCCCACTTTGAGTAATGCCTTCTAGAAAGTAATTGAACAAAACAGACCATCCTCAATAAAATGCTTCATAAGATAGAAGAGATGGTAGAACAGTTCTAAGGAAGGAAGTTTATAAGGGCTGAAGAGGATGACTGCAAGTTTTCAGAAATTATGTACTTCAAAAGACAAAAGAAAAGTTAAATAATTTTATAAATCAAACGCAAGAGTTGGCACACAATTGGCAGATGTAGCACAACTTTTGTCAACAGTGCACCAACAACAGTTAATTTCTCCTACAAAATCCCTGATCTTTTTTAATCCAACAGGCTCCTTAGCATTTAACACAGGAAAGTACAGAAATGAGCAACCTTTTTGTTTCCGAACACTCCACCCCTCTAATCTATTTTCTTCTGTAAAGGTGCCTGCTCTGCGTCCACTTGCTTCAACTAGATGCAGAATGCTGCAGGGAAGTGAACTATACAAGACTTAAAGGCAACTAGGCAGACCTTCCGCTTTCAGAAGTCCAGTATGTCATCAAATGAAAGCATGCTCTTACATACAGCCACTTGAATCTTTTGAAATACTTTACACCCAGACAAGCCTGGAGAAGCTTATAGCTTTCTGCAAGACCATTTCTGTTACAATTTTGGGAACATACAAATAATGGAGATCGTTTCAAGATCAAAGCATTAGAAACACCAAAAAGTTGCTTATCAGCTTACCTTTTTTTTAACCTGCTTTAACAAATTCTCTACTTCAGTAAGTTCACTTGCTGTCATACACATATTTCCAGTTTAAAGTACAGGTGATCTTTTAAAAATGAGAACTCACAAAAGTAGCTTTGATATTTCAATTTATTTTTCTTTAAAAAGGAATTATTTTCAAGAAATTTAATACTGATAAAGCCTTTACCAAGAGCTATAGTTATTATGACAAAATATATTTATTTATGAACTGATTCTAGAGCTGTATCACTAATCAGAATTTGAATTAAGCAAAAATAAAACAGCTGCTTTGGTAAGCAAAAGCTTCCATAAGCATCCAGAAGAACTGAATCTAGAACTAGTCAAAAGTGGTTAGTATCAGAAGGCATTTACTATTTAGGAATTACTATTCTTAAATGAATTACTTTTGGATCTTTGAAAAAAAAAAATAATCACACAACAGATGATCAATGCCACAGTTCAGTTAAGATGTATCACTTCTGACACCAGAATTTGTTGCCAATACAAAAGTAAACAACTCAGAAGGCTACTCTATAGATGAATATAAATGAATGGCTATTATAAAATTTTGCTGTACCTACAAGAGTCTTCTAAAATAAATTAAAAAAACCCAGCCTTACATTGTGAATCCATGTTATTCCTGAAATGATCTTTTTTCCTTTTCTTGGCTGCAAACTCACAATCTTCAGTACTGTATATTTCTTCATCTTCATCATCACCAGTTAAGATGCTGAAATAAACATATCTAATTAGAACAGCAGTGATTAAGTATTTAAGATGCATACATCTTATAATTCTCTGCATTAAAGTCTGCCAGCTGGAAAAAAATAATCATATTTTTAATGATGTTCCTCTACCCGATCGTCTATAGCAACATGGATCTTAAGAGAAAAGCTGTCTTGCTTTTTTCTTCCCAGTGGGGTTGAATTTTTATGTATTTAATCACTTTGACACAAACTATATTCCTAATAGGTATCTCGTGAGTTATTACTGGCATTTAGGAAGGACTACTGAGAAGACAGTACTAATTGGACAGCTGGCTGTCTGCAAAGCTCTGGTGTAAAAAAAAATGTTGTTTGAAATGGACCAAACCTTGAAAAACTGAGCACACAGGTAAGTCAGTGCAGAATTACTGCACTTCCTCACATCAGCAGAAAGCCAGCAAAGAAAGACATCTCTCTTACTACTGTCAGCTTTGGGGCAAAGAAAGTCTTTCTTTTAATAAATGCCTGAGTCACAGCACTAGGCAATGTAGGTGTCACAATAATGTTTTACCAATGATTTGTGTGGCATCAAGAACCATGTGGTCTACCCTCCCCTCTCCCAGAGAGAATCAGCTATAGCTGTCACTTCTGGCAGTTAACTATGTAACCCAGCACTGAGGACTACACTGAATAATTATATATAGTGTGTATATACAGATAGTGTGAGTATATATACATGAAAACATGTATAAAGAAACTATTAAAGTTTTGTTGGATAAACTAACTTTTCTAAAATTCACATACATTTAAAAACTGCCTGTGCTACATAAAGTCTACACAGCTTCATAAAAGTTTTGCTTTCCATGTTTACAGATTATCATAAGGAACAGCAATACAGCTTAGAACAGGTATTCATTTTCCTGGCAGAAGAGGAAGATACTTCCTATGAAGGCCACAGTCTCGCACAGATAACCAGAATAACTAAGGATACATGGTAGTGAAGCTTAACAGTAGGACTATTTTATTTCCCCATTATTATTCTTTGACAAGAAAGTTGTATACAAAACCCTTCCCATTCATTACTATTTTTTAATCCGAATTTGCCAATTGAATGTGTCAATATCAGTTTGAACTTCAAATTGAACCAGCAACAGCTGAACACCGTAAAACTGAAGGACACCAGGTTATTCAAAAATGACCTGTACTTGGGCATTAAGTTGCAAAAATCAAATTTTTAGTTTATTGCTACTAGTTTACAGTTAAAATTTTCAGGCTTGAACCATCTGTTAAGGAGGATGACTAAACAACACCACAGAAAAGCTTTGGGTTTTTAATCACTCTAATCAGCAAATGCTAGCTCAGCTTAAAGATACACAAGTAGAGAAGACTCAGAAATAGAAAGTTGCTTTCATCTTCGGTTTAAATCCGGGAAAAAAAACTAACATACCTCTGCATTCAGACAGAGGTCTATGGAAGAAGAGGGCCTTAGTTCATGTCTTACCATTTTTAAAGCAGAGGATAAAGACTTAACAACTTCATATCTAGCAATGTAGCATAGAATATTGACATCTGGTCAAACAGCAAGAGTTTGGAGAAAAGGAACTAGCAACTGACAAAAGCAGAACATCAACTAAAATCATTAATTTAATTATGCTTTAGCATATTGACTAGATTGCTGCAACACATGACAAGTTACAGAATCTGAAATAGAGCACAAAGGTCCAAGACCTAGCTTTATCTTCTTAACAACAGACACAAGACTACAGAGATACAGGCTGACACTGCAATATAACTCAGGCAGAACAGAAACACGCCCATTCTGATCAACCCAGTGCAATGGGGAGAGGAGGGAAGGTGACATTCCTGAAGGCCAGCTTTAGAAAAGGAAGGTTAATCTGGCAGGATTCCTTCTTTTGTTCCTGAAGAGGAGGTGTCCCTAGAAAGCAATTTAGACCAGTAACATACCTGAAGTTATTTAAAGCCCACCACTGCCCCCCAGTAATATACACTTCCTCAAGCATCAGATAAACAAGCAAGGTAGCTTAAGGACAGTCAATTCAGATAAAGAATTGCAAAGATGAAGAGGGCTATTTCAAACACCTTTGTCTGACATTCAAATTTGCATGCGACTTTCCTGGAATTCTGCATGTCATTTTAGAGAAAAGACAAATTTGACTTCTCCGAGGATCTTCTCATATGAAGCTTTATTTCCTTATGTTCTGCCCCACTTCGTGTGGAGAGTCTTTCCCTACTTATCCATCATTTTTCTTGACAAACTTTAAGTCTCTTGCTGACAATGAAAGCAAGGGTCCCACAGACATCAGAAGAATGGGACAGAGATACAGGCACTCCCCCAGCAACTGTTAGCCTTTCTTCCAGAAATCTGGCAAGCTACTTGGTAAGTAACAAAGCTGCTCCACCATTTCCAAAAGCAACTCTTATCTCCCCTTCCCCCCTACCCCCCAAACACCAAGCTAAGACAAGAAAAAAAATCAAGTGCTGCACATGCCATATGGTGTAACAGAAGCCTTAATTTAATGTTTTTACCATAGCACTGCACATGACATCCGAGTGCACCTGGAAGGATTTAAATACATACCTAATACATTTACAGCTGTTTTTACTTTGTCTTGATGATGCCCTTCATAAAAAATATTCTAAAGCTTCTAAAAGCAAAGTACCTGGTGTCCTTAGAACTACAATACCCTACATAAAGCATGCAAGAATTTCAGCTTTTTCAAAAAAATTAATTTCATAGCAGTATTTATATAACCTCTTGGGTATGACACTTAAAGTGCTGGAAAATTTGAGGGGCCTATCTGAACTCCAACTACTCTTCCTCATCCCCTTGCTTCTTTTCTCATGGAGGAAGGAATGCCCTCAAGTCACGCAATCACCTACAGAGACACACTAAGTGTTTTAGAAGACACTCAAAGCCATTTACAGCTTGACTATGCATGGAAAATCCTGAGGTTAAGTGCCTGCACCAAATAATGTTACAATATATTTGTCAAATGCCAGAATTATCTAAGACTAGATTTAAATCCAAGGACTTCTATCCAGTGTGATAAAAATTTTTCTGAACACCGTATCTCACTTACAGAATTAGATAAGAGACACCGTAGACTCAAATGACTACCCTGCCAGCCCAAGTAGTTCATATGAGTTTAACACACAAAAGGAATGTCACCATCATGAAAATCTTATTAGATTGGCCTGACTCTTTCTTTTACCTCAAAAGGAAAGTGTAAGACAGCTTTACTCCTAAATCACAGGCTATTGAGAGGTATTTTCATACAATTCTGTAAGACAGTGCTGTTCCCTCTTCCCCACCCAGCTTCAAGGACAGTGTCATGGCACTGGAAATATATATCTATGCTAGAATTTATAGGTAATAGGTAGAAGTTGCAGGTAGTCATGGCCAGCATTCAGCCCACAGAGCTCGAGTGAGCACTACTGCAACCACATTTCCAGCTACTGTATACCTTGAATACAAGGCACTCTTTGCTTATATACTATTAATTATCCAAATAAGTAAAAGCTACAGAACTGCCTTGCTTTTGTCCATCTCAGTTTCCATAAATGGAACTAATTTAAAGTGCAACTGTTGAAACATTATTCCAAATCACTTGAACTGTTCCTGCACAAGTGGTTATGTTTGTTCAAGGATGATTATCATTAGGTCCACTATTTTTAACCAATTTATCAATTGGATTCACCAAGGCACTGGATGTCTATTTGAATAAGGTAAAAAAGCTCTATTTTAATAAAAACATATCCTTCAATTTACATAAGCTATTTACATGTCTTCAAGGTTTATTTCTAAATGTGTTTATGAGTAGGTCTTTTTAATTTCTGAAGGGAAAGTATTTGTAACTAATAAAAGACAAAGTTTGGCAAGTAACTCCATCTATACTTTCTCTCACAGCAGAGAACACAAGTAATAGTAAACAGGGTTTCAGCCAACTAAATAGCTTGAACTTCTTTTTGCTGTAACTGCTCCCCAAAATACAATACTCAAGTACTACCTTTAGCATAGATTTCTACAGAGTGTTTTGCTGAAAAATATTATTTCATTTAATGAGTGAAAATAAATAAAACCCTGTTAGGACAGCCAGACTAGCATACACCATCATCCCTACTCACAGGGCAGTTTACAAAGAGACAAGTACTTATTTTTTTTTTTACTATATGCTTCTGAGCTGTCTATTCAATGTACTCAGGTAATTGTTTCCAAATAGCTTAAGATTCTTTACTGCAAGGGTGGTGAGACACTGGAACAGGTTGCCCAGAGAAGTTGTGGACGCCCCATCCCTGGAAGCGATCAAGGACAGGTTGGATGGGCCTTACAGTAACCTGTGGAAGGTGTCCCTGCCCATGGCAGGGGGGGTGGAACTAGATGATCTTTAAGGTCCTTTCCAACCCAGACCATTCTATGATTCTAAGACTGTCCAGAGAACTAGCCAGCAAGACACAATACACTGCTGTACTTCAATACGAAACCCTGCACATGGCATAGAAGAACCCCATGCCTGGGTATATGCTGGGTACAGACTGGATGGGAAGCAGTTTTGCAGAAAAGGAGACAGGTGTCTTGTGGATAACAAGCTGAACACAGGTCAGCAGTGTGCCCTTGTGTTGTAGAAAACCAACTGCACCCTGGTCTGGTGTATCCTGCAGACTGAAAGAAGTAACCATCCCCCTTTATTTGGCATGAGAAACTGCATCCGGAGTACTGTGTCTAGTTTGGGGCTTCCCAATACAATAAAAAACATTGGCACACTGGAACAAGTCCAGTGGGGAGTTACCAAGGTGATTAGATACTGGAATGCACGATGTACAAGGGCAAAAGAAACTGAGCTTGTTCAGCGTTAAGAGGTGGTGGTGGAAGGAAATCTGATTATTGATGATATCTAATACAAGGGTATAAAGAAGACAGAGCTAGACTGTAAGGTTAGAGGAGGTGGGCAGTAATAAGTCAGGTGGTAATGGACACAGTCTGTGATAAGAAAAATTCTTATTAGATTGGGAAGGGGGAACAAACACACACAGGAAAAAAAAAAAAAAAAAATCACAGTGAGGGTAATGGAACTTGGAACAGGAGCCCAGAGAGGAATCTCCTCCATTCTTAGAAATGCACAAAGTTCAACTGGGCAAGGCCCTATACAACCTGACCACAGTTGGCCCTGCTTTGAGCATGTGTTTGGACCAGATGACCCCCAGAGGTACTTTCCACGCTAAATTGTTCTATAATATTGTGCAAGTAGACATTAATTGCTGTTTAGCAGCAAAGGCTAAGTCATAGATCCAAAGTTCAAATTTGCCAAGAAGTACCAACTTGAATTCTGTAGTCTAAGTTTGGACAACATAGATTTTTAACTGAATAGACAGGAGCAGAATTAAAAAAAAAATAAAAATAGGGCTACAGAATACGGTGTGGTTTGGCTTCACTAAGTAGGAGATGTGCAAGATGAAGATGAGGAACACGGGAATCGCTACAGATGAGGACATCTGCTGCAGACTAGGTTGGTCCCCAAGTATAAGATTCTGCCAAATTGGCAAGCTAGCGTAACAAACCCAAATCACGAAACACCTTAGATTTAATGAAAACTTTTTTCCCCCCAGAGCACTTCATGGCAAGTCCCTTCAAACTGATGTACCTATTTTAGTTTTGAACTTTAATACTCATATCTTTCCACAAACTGTTGATTTTAATCTATTTCTAGCAAGACAACTCCAGAGGAGTTCAATACTAAGTTCTTTCAAGACTAAGATAAAAAAAAAATCTAGCATTTTTGCTTGAAGAAGCAATAAAAATACCTCACCTTGCTCTCTGGAGAAGAGATAAATATATCTCAATGTATAATTAGCATTAGAAGAACAAAAGTCTTAATGATATTCACAAAAACAATGATCATTTATGTCATACTTGTTAAATAATACTCATTAAAGCAACCTACAAAATATAATTATTTAGTAACTGTGCAAATAGCTATCAAAATTAAATTAGATTTCCTTTCATTTGCCAACTATATTATTAAAGATGTATGAAAGAGGGAAGAAAAGACTTTTTCCAAAGGTATTTAAGACAACTTATATGTTGGAGGTTTACTGAACGCTCTTCTGGACAAGCATAGCCTTTTGTGCCCACAGTGGTCAGACTGTGTGGAAAAAGAGGTCCAAATAATATCAGTGACAGATGAATAGAAAAAGAAAAAAGGCATGAAGAAAACAGTAAGTCAAGATAAACTTAATTCTTCACTGCTTGATAACTCTCTTGAGGTTTATTTCACATATCCACTAAGTTGTTTTGTATGAGTACAGCAAGTGCTAGCTTGCCAGTAAATTCCCTCTAAATCAGATCAGTTACTGTATCATTTACTGGACTAACAACAAAACACTGAATGTTCCCTTTTCTCATTATGAGCACATGACACTGGAATTTATGACCAAGAACACTATCCCTGAGAATTACTTCTTCCTGAAGAAACCAAGTAGAAATTTGTTTTGACGAAGCTATCTATATCACACCAGTCTGTGGGCATCTGCCACAAGTATTACTTTATTTAACTAATATCTTTCTCACCTGTTCTACAGGAGCACATACGGTCATATATTGTGTTAGGAAATTATCATGAAACTACCATTAATTGTGTATTTGGAGCAAAAGCATTACATGACTGCCAATAAACAGTCCTAATCAAACACCCAATCAGCAGAAAGTCTTCATTCACTTCCAGGTAACATTTCAATATGCCTGTTCAATTTATAAACATCACTTTTATGTTTAAATAGTATTTAACAGGTTTTTTGTTTGTTTGGAATTTTTTAAAGTTTTTTTATTTTTAAAGACATACAACTTAAGATGGGATCTGTTTACTTAAAATAGGCAACTCATGAAGCAGTGACAAAAGACAGAGTCTCCATGGGGGTCTCCTGTCTGCCTAACTAAACAAAACACATGGTTACATTTGTACACTTCTATCATATGCAGATGATATCATCTACCAAACACTTGCAGTCTGAATGGAAATTAAGTCAATCTGTCTTCCTACCTGCTATTAAGTCATGCAGAGTCACTTTTTTTTTTATACTTACACAGTGTGACTGATATCATTCAGCTGATTATTCCCATTCTCAAGTGCAGGACTGAAGGGTTCACATCGTTTCCATCCATCTTCTGTTTTAACCCATCTCCATCCAGGGGACCTCCAGTCTTGGCCCAAAAATGGCATGGTTTCTCTATAAGCAACAAGAAGATTATTTGTGTATTATTTATTAAAGAAAGTTGCAAAACTTCTTGTCATTATTTCAATTTTCTCTTTAACCTTAAGTAAAAATATAATGATTCTCTTGAGGAAAGAAAGTTCTCTGTAGAGCATCCTTTTAAGAAACAGATTCAGTGGTTTCTTAAGTACATTTTTGATTCTGTAACCTCATTCTTCTTGTCTTTCAGCATTTATTAGATCAAGGTAGGTTTCCTAGTTCTTTAGAGAACAAAGAAAAGAATCATGGTAGCCCAAGAAAGGGATGATACCAAAAAAAGCAAAATTGTATCCTGTGTAATCTGCTCTGCCATGATCAAACAGATTAGCGATTTTGAGACCTGACTAAATAAATGGTTTGTAAAGTTTGCCAGGCCACAAAGTCAGTGTTGCTCCTTTTACTTTCTTCTAAGACTTATAAATACTGAGTTTGTGCTACACTGTATCGTGACGTTTCAGTAAAGGAACTTCCATTTCACCAAATATTTTTTCAGTTGTTGTTGAGGGTCACCTCTCACAGTAGGCCATTAACTCGATACCAGGACAAATTGAGACTGCAACATGAAGTCAATTGTGAAACGTCTCCTGAAATTCCTACAAATAGATGCAAGTCATAATAGGTGTATCATTCAAACAGTGTTCTGCTACTCTTTTTCAAGAGATGTTCACTTTTGACACATTAAGCAAGAATTTGAACAAAACAGTTCTCTACACTTTGAAGACTCTGACTTTGATAGCTTTTGCCCTCTTCTTCCCATTCATCATGCATGCATGTTGCTCCTTATTTTAACTAGAGATTTCACATGCAAGCTACACAGCTAAAATATCATTATCATATTTGAAACATATGTTAATATATTAACGCAAACAGCTTTGTTCCTAACAAGTACGCATTTTCTAATATTTTTTCAACTTGAAAAAAACATTAAGCCATGAGTCAAACATGACTATGAATTTATTTATCCGTTTACACTCTTGACCAGCATCTGCCCAATATACTAGTTAGAACAGGTGAAGGCACAGATGTATAAAAATCCTGAAGAAATACAAATGAGCCAGTATTTTTTTTTTAATTAAAAAAAACCACACACCACACAAAACGAAGTGTATTATCTAGCCCTCAGCATTGACTAAAGTCTCCTTCCTACTCATAATTCAACCTTCCTCTGATTCTAACAGGGATATTTTCCAAAATTTACCACATCCTTTCCTCTAGCCACCACAAACTCTATTCATGCCTATCTGCTTTTCCAATCTTATTACTGCTTCCTAGGAGTTATATGAACCATAAATACTTTTTTTTCCCCCCTAAGTTGTTTAGAACTCCTCTCATTTTGACTGAAATTAAGGCCTCTGGTCTTTATGGTACAACTGTTTAAATAGCTGGTGCTCATGAGCACATTTCAGAGTAACATAGGTTAAAGTATTTTTACTCCTGCCAAGATAAGCAGAATTTACCTGAAAATTTGTTAAATCACTGAAAGAGACTCAGAAAACAGTAGACAGCAAGTGAAAGACATCCTCTTACACAAACATAAAACAAAAATTTTTGAACCACGTCTAGAGATACAGAGCTCTCTACTCCCGGTCAGTAGCTCTGATATAAAAATAAAACACTATTGTAGGTGTGTGTCATGACCCAAAAATTAAAATCTAGAGAGAATTCAGAACCACAGAGATCATTATAGGCTGAATGGGATAACTTTAAAAGAGATTTAAAACACTTGAAGAAAACTTACATTGATAAAGAATTGTTGGGAAAAGGAAGTGAAAAAAAATCGAGATCACATACTTGCAGCAAGGTGGGAACACGTACTGTCAGAAGTTAACAGGATAAGAAATAAAAAGCTTCCTGAAAACAATACAAGAAAACACGGAGTATTTTGTTCAAGTGGATGGAAGCAGCTGAAGTCCAGAGCTAATCATAATTTAGAGAATAGGATGCTTACTGTGCTTTATAAATTCTCAAACATTGGAAAAAACCACTGTGGTTTCAAGGTATCAGGCCACCAGTTTAAGTAGTGTTAAGTATAACTTCCTCCTAGGGAGCTGTAGTGGCATTTCAAATGACATGTTTCAGTAGTTACATGCTCTAAACCAGACTACTCTCCAGATCTCTGCAGCCTGAGAAGTGATGGTCTTTCATTGGAAGGTTTCAACACAGAATAAATGTTCTGTCATCCCCTCTCAAAAAAATTACATAAAGTGTTTTCAAAATAACAAAAATGTTATCAGGAAGTGCACCACTCCCCACCTCACCACCCCACCCCCACCCCCCGAAAACTACTGATGTCTGCTCCAGAAATCATGGAAAGCCATACTTAAGAAAAAAGCTCTTAGAGACATGAATCATTTCTGTATATGTATGATATATTCAGCACATTGCCTTTCTAAGAGAAAAAAATAAAAAGCTATTAGAAAAATCACAGATTACTTTAACTTCTTTAAAATTACTTAAACATTTGTGGAAGATTACAAAAACTCAGTAATTCTGTGAGGTTGGTACATGTTGACCTAATTTTTTTTTCCAAAGAAACTGATATTCTTAGTCCAAGACATAGTTTCACTATTGCACTAGCTAAGAGTACATCCACCCGTAGCAATTCCACAAAATGACCTGTACTCATGCTCAAAAGTTGGAGTCAGCTGGAGGCATGGAGTCAGAAATGTATAAGTATTCTTTTTAGTAACAGCACATATGCAACCAGAAAAAAAAAAATCCCATTGCTTCTCAATTCCTGTAGGATCGAAGTGTAGATTTGATTGTTGTTCAGGAATAAGTGACCAGATTTTAAGAAGCTGCAGTGTATCATAAACATCTCTCCTATGCATCCCTTTCATATGAGAAGTGATCATAGAGTATGACTGCCTGAACAGGTAAGAAAATTCATGCTTTTACTCTGCCTCCACTCAGACTTTGCTTCCCAGTACAGCATTGCACAACAGCATCCCTGTGGCTTCCAGACAAGAGCTTGCTTTCAAGAACTCCAGTATCCTCTATGTAGTATACCTTCAGTAATAGGAAGCAGCTGTTTACTTGTTAAAACTTTCACCACAACAAAAGGTGAGCTCCCTAGACTTGGATTTTGGGGAAAATGCAGTGGGACAGGGTTCTTTAAAGCAAAAAAAAAGGACTGGGAAAGGAATTTGGTCATTAGCTAACAGCAAGGGTTTTAGACAAGACATTGATCACATTTAACTTTTTCCTAAAAACCCTTTGCATCATAAACCTTTTCCTTAGGAGAGAGGGAAAAAGGACTGAGGAAACAAGAACCACCAGAAAGAAGCACAGAAGAGGGTTGTGTATGCCCACTTAGTACAGCTTGAGATTACAGTAACTGCTCCAGCTATCCTTGCACTTGTAAGGGAGTTCAGCTTTCCATGAGGTAGATAACTCACCACATGAGCAAGTATCACTGCAAGGCCATTCAGAATTGCAGCAAGTCATCCTATTACTCTGCCACTGTACCATAGATCTCTTCTGTCTATATATTCGTATACTTAAGAACATGTCATTATGACCCAAACCACTCTTGTTATTAAGTAGCAAGACTTTTGCCAACATGATGAGAACAGGCAAGGTTCTGCTGTTTCCTAACAATCCAACAGCACACCCATCTCTTTCTTTAGCATGCTAACAAAAATCTCTTCAGCAGCTCAACTTTCAACAGAAGCTGCTCCTTTACGCTCTCACTACTGGCAGATGACTTCTAGACTACCTTCTTCTAAGAGAAGTCACAGCCAACCACTGGGACTCAGAGGTCAGACTTCATCCCACCCCATGTCTTTCCATATAAATGTCTGTCTCAAATCAAGTCTCAAACTTCTGCAGGACCACAATTCATCAGTTCCTCAGCTTTGCTCTTGCCCACCCCTATTCTGGCTGCTATTTCCCCATACAATAACTCTTAGCGCATCCAGGCCATGCAGTTCTCAGTTTCCAACAGGCACAAATGCTCCTTCTCTCCAACTGAACTACCTAACCCAGGCTTCTTCCCTCCAGCCTGCTGCTGCCCCAGCCTTTGCTTCTCCAACTCTCCCATCCTCATGCACCCTATTGATATCCCAACACCCCACTCCTCCAGGCAGGCTCCAGACACCTCTCCCCCAGCTCCCTCCACACTGCCCTTCATTCCTAGCCCCAAACCCATCTGCCCATCCCCACCCTAACACTTTATCCCAAATTACTCCAGCTCCTAAGACCCAAACCCCTCAAGCCATACCTGCCCATTCTGTCCACACTCGGCCCCAAACCCCCGGGGCCCCGTGGGCCTCACATATGCAATCCCACCACCTCTCCCCGCCTCATTTGTACAGCCGGCTCCTCACACCTGGGCCCTCATCGCCCCGGCCATATCATCACTTTCACAGCCCCCCGCCACCTCGGGGTCCCCCAACCCTCCTCACAGCCCGGGGTCCCCCAGTCCTCCTCACAGCCCAGGGGTTTCCCCCCCCACACCTCCTCACAGCCCGGGGTTCCCCCCGCCTCACCTCACGACAACGGCAACGCCGCTCCCGGCCCAACAGCCCCTCGCGCGCTCAGCCCGGGCCGCGGGGCTATTGGCGGAAGTAACATGGGGCTGCGAGCCCCACGCCCGCCCCCGCCCCGCTGATTGGCCGCCGTCCTTGTTGCTACCCGGCAGCGCCCTTTTCCATTGGCGGAGGGTGAGGGGGGGGGCGGCGGCGGCACCGGCAGGGCGCGGGCCGGGCGGGTCACGTGAGGGGGGGAGCGAGGCGCACGTGTCAATGTTTTGGTCGGCGGGGGGCGGGGCGCGAGCCGGGCTGAGGAGCGGCCGCGGGCGCGGCGCTGAGGTGGAGGGTCTTTCCGTCCTTCAGCGGCCGCGGGGCCTGGCCTGGTGCTGACTGGATTTTCTTAACGTTCAGGGCAGAAATGGGTGCGCGGCGTGGCGGTGCCGTGGTGTGGCCGGCCAGGGGGTGTTTCAGCCCCGGTAGGGCACTCAGGGAAGAGGAGGTGGTGCTGCCTGCCCGGCCTGCGCTCCAGTGCTTACAGCCGTGGGCTGGTTTCGGCTGGGTTCGAAGCAGGAGCGGTTGTCTCGGGGATAATCAAGTTACCGTAGGTTGTATGAAAAGAGGTGGCTGGAGGAAGGTGCCAACACCTCTCCTATGAGGACAGGCTGAGTGAGTTGAGGTTGTTCAGCCTGGAGAAGAGAAGGCTCTGGGGAGACCTTGTTGCGGCCTTTCAGTGCCTAAAGGGGGCCTACAGGAATGATGGGGGCAAACCTTAGGGGGCCTGTTGTGATCGGACAGGGAGAAACTGCTTTAAAATAAAAGAGGTAAGATTCAGACTAGATACAAGGAAGAAATATTCTACAATGAGGGTGGTGAAACACTGGCACAGGTTGCCCAGAGAGGTGGCAGATGTCCCATCTCTGGAAACATTGAAGGTCAGGTTGGACGGGGCTCTGAGCAACCTGATCTAGTTGAAGATGTCCCTGCTCATTGCAGGGGGGTTGGACTAGGTGACGTTTAAAGGTCCCTTCCAACCCAAACCATTCTGTGAATTCAGGGCTGCCTTGGGGAGAGCAGGAGGGATTTGGGTGTCTGGGAGCTGCTGGTGAGTGTGGGTCCGACAATACCTTGGCTAG